>PVKS010017156.1:0-42630 GCA_004027875.1 Aplodontia rufa | reverse complement strand
TTAAAGAGAGGGGGCAGTGAGAGAGTAAGAGAGAAAGAGAGAATCAATTTTATTTAGTTTTTTTTTTCATGTGATTTTCATTGCTCTGAGACCTCGTTGTGTACATGGTGCTGAAGTTTGAACTCGTGTACTCAAGCATGCCAGGCAAGCGCTGTAATCTCCAAGCCACCGCTCCAGCCCTCTATCATCTATCTTTTCATCTAAATATTTATTTATTCCACAGATACCTGTATCTGAACACTGATAGGCAGTCATTGCAAAACATTTCATACAAGAATTTGAATTTCTGACAATGATAGTGACATAAACTTTTTCTTTTCTGCAGACATTTATTAAGGAAAGGAACAAATGACTATATACTATTATATTGCTTTTTTTTTTAAGAGAGAAGGGCAGTGAGAGAGAGAATTTTTATTGAGTTTTTCACAAGGCTTTCATTGGTCTGACACTTAGTTGTGTACGTGGGTGCTAGAGTTTGAACCCATGTACTTGTGCATGCTGGGCAAGCATTGTAACCCCCAAGCCACCGCTCCAGCCCCTATTATATTGCTTTTTGAAAGACACACTTAGCACTCAGGGGCACAAATGGTTCTTTTTGAGTATTGGTCTCAAAAAGTTCATTGTTAAAGTTGCAGTTAGGTCTGAAGGCAAGGTGGATATTTTAGGCGCTTCTTCCGTAGCAGTGTTCAGTGGAGAATTAAGGAAGTGTGTCATCTCAATGACATAGCCAGGACAGGTAACTGGGACCTTGGTAACGAACTCTGCCTGATTGAAAAGGATATTTGGAAGGTGGTGTGTAATGCTATGGTTCACATGGAATTAAGGCCATGAAAGATCGTACAAACTTCAAAAGGTGTCTTGTGTGCACCTTAGAGTATTACATATCATGTAACAAAGAGCCTAAGTTTTTATACAAGTTTCACAAATTAATGAATGAGGTTGCATTGAGATCTTGGATGTCTTCATCTCTTAAATGACATTTGTCAGATGGAAACTGTTAGCTTTTTAAGGTCTCATTTTCCTGTCTCTCCTTTTTTAATGTTAGGTTTAGGTCAGATGATGTATCGGACCTTTCAAATTCTAAAGTCTGTGATTCTTCGAAACAGGTATGTATGGGAGCAGCAGGGGTGTCTTGCTTCTGGACCAGTCCCATTATGAGCCTGTTATATCAACAAGACACCAGCTTAGCTGCAGCAGAGTCCAAAAGATGCTCAGGTTGGGTGGTTTCCTTGTAGATTTTGGTCACCAATTCTCAAACGAGAAATCACAGAGAAACTGTCTCATCATCTTCACAGCTGGAGGGAATTATTGTACTACCTAAATTAGGCCAAGGACTGAGCCACAGTGGGGACTGAACTACCTCTTTAAAGCTGCAGTCTCCAAGTCAGGGTAAAGGGCATTATCAGAGGAAACCCGCATCAAGGCTAATGAGGACCTTACTGAAAGCAGCCCTGGGAATACTTTAGAAAACTACCTTCCTGAGAGTGCCTGATTTTAAACTCTGCCATTCTCCAGCAACATCCTTTACTTGTGCCTCCTACCTGCTGCCAACCCACTAACTTAATTCTGAGGGAAGAAGAATTGGTGCTGACTGTGCCGACCCACCCCGCTTTTTCCTTTCACCTTCAGGGCATCATGGCCAGAATCAACTGCAGACCCACATTTTCATTAGAGAGAACTAACTGCTGGAGCTGCTTCCTCAGAGCTCCAGTGTGCTCTGAACAGCTTCTTGCTGACCACAGCCTCTGTGCATGTGGAATTTTACTTTGTTTTGTCCAGTGATGCCACACTGGATCGTAAGCTTCATGAGCACAAGGATGTTTTTTGTTTCTTTCTCATCAGTTGATTCAGTGTCTAGCACAGCCCCTAACACATCCCTGAAATCCAATGAATGATTGTTGAGTGAATAACTGGTCCTCTCCAGATTGCTAAAAAGTATTTTTGAGGGGCTGGAGCGCTGGCTCGGATGTTTTGGTGCTTGCCTGGCGAGCATGAGGACCCGAGTTCAAATCCCAGCACCATGTACACAACTAAGGTTGGAGCAACGAAGGCCATGTGAAAAACTAAATAAAGTTGATTCTCTCTCACTGTCCCTCTCTCTTTAAAAAAAAAAAAAGTATTTTTGAAGGTCTTTCAAATGCCATTCTTGATGGACAGACTATATTTTGTCCAGGATAGTAAGAAGTTTCTGACCAGTAATGATTAACATGGTTTCTGTTGCAACTACTCAATACTCTCATTTTAACGTAAAGACACTCATAAGACCAAATGTAAATAAATGAATGGAGTTGTGTTCCAATAAAACTTTATTTACAAAAATAGGTGGCAGGCTATATTTAAACCATGGGATTATGGTTATAGTTCCCTCTTCTAGGGTTTAAATTTGGCCATGGAAATTATCTGAGTAAAGTATGGAAGATGCATGTGGACATACACTTTCATTTCATCACAGTTCTGAGGAAATATCTGGCAGTCATATAAGACTTCCCTTAAGCCAGAGACAGAAGACTTTCATATTACAACCAAAAGGTCAATAAATCAATTGGTCAGTCATTACTGAGTTCTTAGACCTGCTCAGTGCCCATTTCGTGTCAGAATTTGGAAAAAAACACTCTATTGACGTGCTGAGAAATAAATTATGTCTGATGAAAATTTTCATTTCCATTGCGAAAAAGCAACATTTTCCCATAAACCCATAAGAAATAGAGTTCTTAGATTCTGTCAAACATGTTTTACAACTGTGAAGTTCAGTTCATAAAATTTCTTCTCTAAAACTGATTTTTTTCTCTGCCAAAAAGAAGCATGAAAAAACCCTAAATAAGTCAGATATCATAATATTTCCTAAGTCTGAAATGAAAAATATACCAAAAATAGTAGGATTTTAAGCTCATCTAAATCTTGCAGATTTACCTTAACTTGACATCCTAGCAATTCTAAACTTCCATGCAGAGGTAAGGTTATAGCGTGACAAGTTATGTGATATAAAACATGGCTAAATAAAAAACTTAAAAACAAACTAAAGGGATCTTTTTTCAAATAGTGTTCTTCACTTCCTGATTAAAAAGAAACTTTTATTTTTTGGGTGGTTTTGGGGATTGAACCCATGGCTTTATGCATGCTAATCAAGGCTTTACTCCTGAGTTATACTCCAGTCATTTTGTTGTTGTTGTTGTTGTTGGCAGTTTTAAGTTCACAGAATAATTTAGTAGAAGATGGGGAGATTTCTCACATGCCGCCTGTCCCTACACAGCCGTCCACATTATCAACATCCCATACTAGAGTACATTTGTTAACAATTGATGAACTTACATTGACACATCATTAGCATCAAAAGCCCATAATTTAATTTAGGATCCACTGTTCGTGTTATAAATTCTGTGGGCTTGGACAAATATATAGTGACATGTGTCAACCATTGTAATATCCTACAGATAGTTTTATTACCCTAAAACTCTCGTGTACTCTTCCTTTACTTACTCTTTGCTGTCTTTGACAGAGGGAAAAGGAAAAGTTATTAGTGCTTTTACATATCTTCACTGCTCCAAGTCATCAGAGTTAGCAGTAGTCTCAGCTTTCTTTGTAAAGGAAGAACTACATCTATAAAATAATTAAGAAATGGAGACATTATATAATTTAAAATCATCTTCATTATCTTGAATTTTACTGAGAAATTTCCATAAAGTTTCTTTAATGAGTATTCAGAATATGATAAAAATTAATTACTGAGTAGCTGCCGTGTGATGGAACCATGATCCCATTAGTTTCTTCTCTTTGCAAGTTACAGTCTAAAACTTTGGCATGATAGTAGTTTTTATTTGGAGGAAATCATATATCCTTTTGAGAAACTGGTTAATATCTATAAATGGCTTCCCAGAAAATAAATATACAAAGCAACAATTCCTAGTTGTAAGCTAGATATTCCAACTTTAGGTAATAAGAAACAAGGTATTTATTAGCAAGATTGGCAGGTTTATGGAGGGCATAAGTCTCAGAAGGAGCAGGCCTGAGCTTAGGGGATCTTGGAGAGCCAGAAAGGACATCAGAGGCCTGGCAATGGCCTTGGGGCTAAGCTTTCTTGCCAGGATTACCACCCTTGTTTTATTACTTCTGCAGCTACTACTGCAATTAATAATTTCTAGTTCTTTCCATTCTTTTCATCACTGAATAATGATTTAAGTCCAGGAGGAAGCATCCAGTTGGCTAACATAAGGCCATTTGTCCTTGTTTAGGTACTGCCAGGCAGAGCAGAGAAGTCAAAATCTTGAATTACCCATTTACGAAGATTGCATTTAATGAGGGACTGGGTGATTTCTACAAGCAGAATCAAGTTGCTGATAAAGTTAGTAGGAAAAGAATGATGTAAAGATGCCAGATAATGACAAATATCTCTTGCTTTCACATATATACAATACAAATAGAAGTTTGGAAATTATTGAATTATTGACTGAAAACTACCAGTATGATTTTCTTTTTTTTTTTTTTTTGGTACTGTAGATTGAACCTAGGGAGCATTTTACCTATTACCTTATTCCCAGTCCCTTTTTTATTTATTTACTTCCTAGTTGATTTTTTTAAACCTTGAAATGGTTTAGATAAGTTTTTAAGGACTGGTATAGAACTTATAATCCTCCTGCTTCAGACTCTCAAATCACTGGGATTACAGCACATTACCCTGCCTGGCCATATGAATCTTTTAAAGGTCCATTTTCTCTTGTTTTAATAACCAACCTCAACTGAGCCACACTACTGAATATATCTATAAAAAGAAAATCATTGGGACTCAAAATAAAGTCAGATATAGTTCTTATCCCTAGGGGATTTCTGGCCAGGAGGGACAAGAGGAAATTTATATAAACTACTCTTACAAAAATGATAGTCATTGTCAAACTCATGAATAAGTTATAATGGGAGTACATAAGAAAAAGATAGCTATTTCAATTGTGAGGTTCAATGTAGGTTTCATAAATAAAGGAAGAATTTTCAGATTGACCTTTGAAGAAAGCTGGAATTTTAACATGTAGAAATGAAGCCAAAGGCCATTGTGGCTGTGAACTAAGATAAGATTTTGTAAAAAAGATACTACATCATTGCAGTATGTCATATAATAAGTAAGCTACTTAAAAATGTGACAGGTAAGCAGAGATGGGACTTAGAATTGTGAGTTTAGAGGAGAGTAGGCCATAGGGAGTCTACTGCAGGCAACAGAGCAATCCTTCATATTGTGGGTGGTCATAAACAGCATGAGGTCAGTAGGAGTGTGTGAGCAGATTAGGGACCTTATCATCAACAAGTTGCATCACTGAATTTGAAGGCAGGGAGTCTTTCAAAGGGAACCCAGCAACACCTGTTTTAGTCAGCATTTTTCTTCTGCTGCAACCAAAAACAGACAAGAAAAATTTTAGATGAGAAAAAGTTTATTTGGGGGCTCATGGCTTCAGAGGTCTCAGTCCATAGACAGCTGGCTCCATTGCTCTGTGCCAGAAGTGAGGAAAAATAGCATAGTCGAAGGGTGTGGCAAGGGAATATCGCTTAGGATATGGCCCCAGGAATCAGAGAGAGAGAGAGAGAGAGAGAAAGAGAGAGATTACTCCACTCACAATGACAAAATATGCACCCCAGAGGCATGTTCCCAATGACCCACCTCCCCCAGCCACATCCTATCTGCTTAATTACTACCCAGTTAATCTCTATCAGGGGATGAACACATTAATTAGGTTAAGGATCTCATAACCCAATCATTTCACCTCTAAACTGTATTGCACTGTCTCCCACATGAGCTTTTGGGGGACAACTTACACCTAAACCATAATAACCTCCATGTGGGAATTATCAAACATTAAACCAAGGCACTATGACCAGAAAGAAGTTAGACATGAGATCTATTGTGAGTGATGGTGAAAGAGGTGTTCTAGGTGTATTGCAGATTTGAAATCAGTATAAATGACTGATTAAAGTTTGTATTTAATGAACTTTCATTCCTAAGGCAAGTTTTCTGAGTACATTTCTAGAGGGGTTGAATTTGATGTGCTGTAGACACTTTAAAATATTCATGTATAGTAGATAGTTGAAAATGTGATTCTGGAGGTAGAGATAGAAATATCAGGAAGAATAGGTATGATCCATGTATTTTGATTGGTGATCTGAGGTTGAAGGTTTTCTTTGGATGACACCAGCAGGTAGATTTTTTTGAAGAGTTAAAAAAATGCTAGAGCTAGACTCTGGCCATTGAGAAAGGAGGTCTATTATCATGTTTTAAATCCAGATATGGTGTAATGTAATACAACCTAAGGCATTTGTAGAGATGTATTAGGAAGGAGGGGAGGAGAGATAAAGGTGGGTAATTGGGGGGAGCTCTTGGGGGTAAATCTAATTTTCAGAATTTATATATATATAATATTATTTCATTAGAAGCTTATTGATTGTTCAACAGATAAATTTCTGAATTAAAAAAATATAAAAAAAAGAGTTAAAAAAAATCTTGGCTCCTTGACAGCAAGCCAGCTGCTTTCCAACAGTACAGCATCTCATTCCTCAAGCCAATCACTGTATTTCCTGTGATTCAGACAGTCCAAATGGTAATAGCTACCTTGACAATGAGTTTCATTTTTAACTTTCAGCATAAAAATCTCCCTGGTGAATGATGCAGTGGTCAGGCTTATGTTCTATAATCTAGGAACATGTTGCCTCTTTGAATTAAGCTTGCATAGCACTGACCATTATAGGACTACTGTCTGTAGTCTTGACTACTAATTTTGAATAGTCCAACATGAACATTTTCCTAACACACAAAAACCAGTCATTTCCTGATGTTATTCCTATCATAGGCAATCTGCCCAAAAGTCTTTTGGTCACATCAAAATTCTCTCCGACATCAGGAATAAATATAGCTAACTGGGTGGTATTATTTATATCTGTGCTTTCATCAGCTGCAATAGAATATGCCACAAAAGATTTAACTTTTTCATGCATTGTGTCCTGTGAGATCTTAGCCAAGGCTACAATACATTGAACCACAATATTTCTGGCTCATCATACTTTTGCAATTGATTAGTTCTTCTTGATGCCTATAATTTCTGAGGCATTCTGCAGATTCTTAAAATAAGCTCACCACCTGCAAAAGGCATTGAAGCCTGAGGAAATTTTCACTATTTAATGCCTAATGGAATTACCCTACAGTGTTGCTTATTTCATTCATTTTAAAATGTTGAGAAATTCCATCCTTTAAAGTTCATTTACATGTCATCACATCGTTTTTGTATACTAATCATAGTTCTCATGGTTCATGTTATAAAGATGCATTTTCATATTCTTCTGATACATTCTTTGCATAGTGAACACATCATATTGACATTTTTCCCAAAGCACATATTCCCATTAGTTTGTCACTCTTCACTCCATTTTGGATAGGGACATATGTTTCAAGAAAAACTTTTTTTTTTAATAGGAAAAAAAAAACTGGGGGCTACTTCATTTTGGCTTCAGTTTCTAGCTCAATAGGGACTAGTGGGTACTGTGATAAACTAAATCTGGAATTCTCAAAGGGAATTTATATATGAGAATTAAACATAGGTTATACATCATTTATAATACAAAATATGTAATTTATAATGTGAAATACAAAATTACCATATGTAAAATTATTATGTATAAATTATGTAATTTATAATATAAAATTTATAATTTATAATTATATATAATTTTTCAGTTATTGATTTCTTATTTGATTGCTGTTTGTTCAGAGAGTGTGGTATATGTGATACCAATGCTTTAAAATTTAGGGAGAGCCAGGAGCAGTGGTATATGCCTAAAATCCCAGCAGTGTAGGAGTCTGAGGCAGGAGGATTGCAGTTCAAGGCTAGCCTCAGCTGCTTAGCTAAGCCCTAAGCAACTTAGTGAGACCCTGTCTCAAAATAAAACACAAAAAGGGTTGGGGATGTAGTACAGTAGTAAAGTGAGTGAAATCTCAGCACACCCCCCAAAAAAAGACTTGTATACATGGTGCAATAATGCAATATTTGGGAAAGTTTTATAAGTGTTCCATATATTCTTTAAAATAATGTGTGTTCTGTGGCTGTGGAGCACAATATTCTACATCAATTCATAGAGCAAGCTTACATTTCTATGTGCTTACTGACTCTTGTGTGCTTGCTCCATAGGTTTCAGAGTGGTATGTTAAACTCTTCCACTTCAGTGTGAACTTGTCTACTTCTGTCTGGAGTATGTTTGCTTTATATCTTCTGATTCTGTACCATGCTGTTTGGTGTATATATAAATTAAGAACTGTTGAATCAAACATTTTATTACCCACATATGATTATTTCTTGTAATGATTTTTACCTATCATTTTCTCTGTCATTAGCATACCTATGCCAGGTTGTTTCATTTAGTATTTGGCATGTATGTCTTTGACTTTTGACATTTCTGTGATTTCATGCATTGGTTGTATCCCTTGTGAATTGCATATAGTTGGAGAAATAGAAAGCCAGAGCCTGTGGCTGTCACTAGGAATTCGTGTTGTCATTTCAGAAGGATGAAACTGAGATTTCTTTCTTTCTCATTCTCTCTCTCCTGTTTATTTTGAAGTAATTGCAAAGTCACAGAACTCTTGCAAGAACAATATGACACTTGCATGCCCTTCACTAACATTCTCTATTGTTGATATTGGACCACCTTTCCTTTAATAGTCTTTCCCTGTCAGTTTGTGTAGCTTTCTCTATATTTTCTGTACCATTTGAAAATAAATTTCAGCTATGATGTTTTGTTATCTTTAGATTATTCAGTGTATATTCTCATCTTGTCTAAGACAAGGACACTTTCTTATACAACCATAGCACATCCATCAAAATCAGATTAACATTGGTAGAATACAATACCTGACCCTCAAACTCAGTTAGAATTTTTCCACTATTTCAAAGATGTTATTAATTGTTAGGCAAACAAAGAATTAAACAAACAAATCTTTCTTCTTTTTCCTCTTTCTCTTTCAGTTCAGCATTCAGTCTGAAACCACAAATAGGATTTAGTTGTCAAGTTTCCTAAGTCTCCTTCAGTCTCTTCAATCTGGGATAATTCCTCTGTTCTACCTTCTTTCACATCTTGATATTTTGGAAATGCAGAGGCCAGTGAATTTCATCACGTATTTGTCAAATATTTCTTCACGATCCAATTCAGTGTATGTAATTTTGGCTTGATCATCACAGACTTGATACTATACTCAATGCAAAGTTACTGTTGATGGTAATTTTTATCACTTTTAAATGATGTCTGTCAGATTTCTTTAAGGTCCATTAAAATTATTTTTTCCTATTAATTATTAAGTATCATAATTAATATATTTTTCTTAGCAACTTTGAGATGATGTAGATATACCATATCTTATTAAATTTTCACCCACTGGATTTATCAAACATTGATGAATCTTCTTTTATCATTTACTTAATTGATAATAGTTTGTTATTATTTATTTTTTTATTTATCTTAAAGATGAGAAGTAGGATAAAAGTTGGACAATGAGGATCCAAATGAACTTCTCATTTTTCTCTTAAACAATGCATGAGTGAAGAGCTTGCTATTCTCTGAGCTGTGTCTGCAGGCTGTGGGTTACCATCTTTGGGAGTCACATTGGGTGGGGTATTTCTTAACTTCAACCCATTGTGGAACTACAGAATCAGAATCTCTGGATAGTGGGAAATGAGATCCTTCATTTTTAATAGATTCCGAGGTGATTCCTAAATATAGAGAACTGCTCCAAGAAGAATGTCAAGTTATCTTTGGTTTAAGGATTTGCCTAAGGCTTGCAAGTTGTGGACAAAAGACCCAGGAGTTGAATTTAGTGTAACGGTTATAAATATTACATCAGACATGCCATTGACACAGGGAGGATTTATTCAGTTTAGAATGCTCACATTCTGCCCCAAAATAGATGAATGTGCATCAAACCATTTAAGCAGAAGTCTGTTCTGCTCTACATAATCCAACAAGTGAAGTGGAAAGAAAAAATACCTTTCTCTGTAGTTCTCAGGTCTCCACTCACGGTCTAACCTTTTTATTTTGTTTAGTGAATATCAAAGCACATATCATTTCAGTTCTATTTAGTTTATTCCAAGCCGACCAACTTTAGCTCCTTATTTTTTCTGCTTTCCGGTAGCAAACACACTATTATCCATTCACTTGCTAGGTTTTTTGTGTCTTGAAAGCCTGTGCTGCTGTGATCATGAAAGAAAAATCTGACTTTGTATATAACACCTTTTTAGTGCTGTTTTACCTTGGAAAATTTATGGGAACCGTGGTCCCAGACCTGTTACTTCTGGCTACTTTTATTATAGTCCCTGGTATGAATTGGCATCCCATGAACTTTTCACAATTATAGTCCTATTTCACATCTCCCCCAAGTGCCATAACTTTGCCCAAGTGGATTTATTAAGTGCTCTTTAATCAGCTCAAACCTAAATCTTGTGGGTAAAATGTAGTCTGGGCTTCCTCAGTTAAAATTAACACTTTTCTCCATCCAGATTTTTCTATAATTCAATCATAGAGTATTTCATTGCAAGAAAATTGCCTACCAAAAAATGGGCACTCACAGTTTCTTTCCTGGTTTTAAGTAAATTGGCATTTACTGAGATCCTATTGATTTAGGATGGTAGATTTTTTTCTTTTTTAAGATAGAGGAAGAGTGAGAGAGAGAGAAAGAGAGAATAATTTTTATTTTTTCATCTGATTTTTGTTTCTCTGACACTTAGTTGTGTATGTGGTGCTGGGGTTTGAACCCAGGTCCTCATGCATGCCATGCAAGTACTCCAACTGCTGATCCACTGCCCCATCCTCTTATTGATTTAATATGGCAGACACAGTTTTTTTTCATTTGAAGATTATTCTCTCCAATTCTGAATGGGAATATTGTTGTTTTGAATTAACATATCAAGGGTGGCATTGTGAAAATCTCTCTGGATTATAAAAATAAAAGCTTTAATCACAGAAAATATTTTGCCATTTCTTGAATTTTAACCAAAAACCAGAATGATGAAGTAGAGAAAGTAAGTTTAGTATAAAATTTTATATTGGCAAGAGAGTTTATCAATCAACCAGTTTTCTTCTATTGGCTGATTTATCTACTGTATACCGGAAATTGTAACTTTGCATATATGCATGTCATGTCATTTTGACACAGTTGATTTTATGGATGACAATGGTAGGTCTAGAAGACCAAGTGACTTTCTCGATGTTAGAAACAGCCACACCAGACTGACTCTGAAGCCATGCCTTACCTTTTCTGTCATCCTATTCATTACAACTGCCATCATGTTAGGAACAGAAGTTATGGTACTTAGTGCAGCCAAATATTGGCATAAAGGTCAACTTATTAGGTGAAAGCATAGAAAATTAAAATTTTCTTAATGTAAAAAATAGATATATTGCTGGATTTACCCTTGTGTAAAAAAGATTTTTTTGGTTTTTGCAAATAAAATATTTTCTACTTCTTGTGCAGGAGATTGTGATGAGAAAATTACATTTCCTAGAAAGATTTGTGAGCTTAAAAAGTCAATGCGCTTTGAGTTATGTTGGCAAACCCAAGTGCTTATTGGTTTTCTTCCTACTTTGATGAACAAGAGCAGTGTTAGCAAAACCAAATAAATAAAGTAGAAAGGTTTTAAATGTTCCATTATTTTGAGGCACTGGCAATTTGTAAATCTTGGCACTATGCATAACCAGGTATATGAGAGCCTGCTTTTGTGTACCAAGAGACCTGTTTCTGTTTTTCTCCTTCCAGTCCCTTCTCCTCCCCTCCCTTCCTCTCTTCTTCTTTCTCATTTACTTTTCTTTCTTACTCTGAATTATATTTCTAGTTTTCTTGCATGCCACTTCCAAATCAATATCGACCCATATTCAACAAGAGTTGTGCTCACTCCAAATCCCATCATTTCCTTTCAGTACACCTATATATTTAGTCACTTTGCCAGGCCTTGACAAATAAAAAATGATCATGTTTTCAATTTCAGGAAAAATCCTGATTTGCTTTACATTTAATTTATTAATAAACTAGAAACTTCCAAGATAAACTTCTAAAAAAACCTTACCTTTTAACTTGAGAATTGAAAGTATATTTGTAGTATTTAGAAAGAAGCTATAACAGGAAGGAAAATTATTTTCCAGCTGTACATTCCTAAATTTTAATTTTTATAACATGTACATTTTCAGATGATAAAAGTAATTTAGCACAGTACTTGAAATTATGGAAAAGAATATTGAATAAACTAAGAACTGTCTGCCATCTCATGAATGAGAAAAAGTCTTATTTGAGGTTTCCTTCTTCTTTTGGTTACATCCCAGTTACCCCTCAGCTAAAAAAAAAAAAAAAATAGGCATTGTTTCTTATTGCCCTCTTTCCAACCCATCTGGATCAGATCTCCTGTTACATGTTTTCATAATTTTCTGTGTTTCTGGTTCATAGCACATAAACACTTTATGTATGGAGAATTGTAATCTGTCTCCACCTGAGGCTGTGTCCTGGTTGTTTGCTTGTGATGGCCCTGCTGCTAGCTGATTCCTGCTTTCAGCTCACAGGAGCAGTGTTTATGAATCTGGGACCTTTGCACCTCCATTGAATGCTGTTAATGAGCTGCTATTTATTCGCTTTATGCAGTCTGGAGTGAAATTATAAATGGAGCCATTCCTTCTATCCTGGTCAACATTCTTCTGGATACACAATCTTCCAGATTCCCTAATCAGGTTTGGTTGTGAACTTCCAGTCTCCTTGGCAGCTTTCTGCTACACTACACAGCTTTCCCCCCCACCCCTCAGGGATGAGGACTGAACTCAGGGCCTTCCAAGTGCTAGAGTGCTAGGCAAAGGCTCTGCCACTCAGCTAAATCCCCAAGCCCCCCCCCTTTTTTTTTTTAAAGAAAGAGGGACAGAGAGAGAGAGAGAGAGGAAAGAAAGGGAGAGGGAGAAACAACTTTATTTAGTTTTTCATGTGGCCTTTGTTGCTACAACACTCAGTTGTGTACGTGATACTGGGGTTTGAACTCGTGTCCTTGCGCATGCTAGGCAAGTGCCGTTACCGCTGAGCCACCGTTCCAGCCCCACTACACAGTTTTTTAAGGAGGAAGAAATACAAATTATACTCCTCTGATGATCTTCAGTTTCACCTGCATGCTTAATATACATTATTCTACTTACTATTTGAGCTGATTTTTTTCCCCAACACTTCTATATCATACACTCCCCTTCACTTCTATATCACAGGCTCTCTCCTGCTTTACTATTTGGTTGACTATTTTAATAGAATCTTGAGGTGGAAGCACTAAATACCCTCACTATTTATGTTATTAGTAAATCTTCTAATGATTTTTTTTTTTTTAGGAGAAAATGCCATATGGATTATTTCTATAGAAGTCAAAGGCTGGGAATTCTCCAATAACTCAGGAAGCTACAAGCCTTTACTTATCATGTTAAGAAGCACATTGGGCAACTTAGAAATAAGAGCTAAAAGAGCACCCTGAGATCAGGCAAAGATTTATATTAAATGGAATTTCAGCTCTGTTAACCTTAAAATATTGACATTTTTTCTGGGCTTGGACTCAAATTCATTGCAACTTAAGGTACATCCATATACAGATGCCACTGTGAATTGTGAAAAAGAGAACACAAATCAGAATTGGAAAAACTTGATTTTATCTTCTTATTCTCTCTGTCCTAGCTACAAGGCCTAGAGCATATAACTTCACCTCCTTCATGTTCAGTGCCATTAATTATAAAATGGCTTGATAATTTTTGCTCAAAGATGGTTGTGAACATTAAAAGATAAAACAAGTATGAAAGTATTTTGTAAATGTGAAGCATATATGAATATTAGCTTGTGTTATGGGTGTTTCATAAATTAAGATGGTTAATAATGGCCAGTAATCACAGTTACAATTTAAAATCAATAGGAAGAATACAAATATCTACTTATCTGTTTCTGTGGGAACCACTGTCCTACTTTATTTCTGAAGTCACTTGCAGTTTTAAAATTATTAGATTCTATAAACTAAAGAATTTTTAAAGCTAAAGTGAATTTTTTAGGCTAATTGCTAGTTATCGCAGACATACTGTACTTTTGAGGCTGAACTAGACTGTTGGTGGTTGGGTTCCCTGGGAAACTCAGACTCAGAGGAGAGATTGTGCACAGAATGTTTATTGAGCCCTTGGTAACAGCCTAGAGGGTGAGGGAGGCAAAGTAGTTGGAGCACAGGGGAAAGGCTTTGTCTTCCATAGATTAACTCTCTAGCATCCTTCATTTATATCTGCTTGGATAAGGCAAATTTGGCTTTCTGAGCTTTAGTTTCTGCACCTAAACTTTACAGTTCTCACTCATTTTGTGAGGATTAGTGTTCCTGCTATAGATAATGCAGGTTATAAAAGCAAACACATCAAGGTTGTCTCATAAGGGAATGAAAGTGTTGGAATGCGACTGGTTCCAGGATAGGAGGCATTAGAATGGCTGATTATGATACATTCTCAGTTGATTGCTAGGTTAGAATGATAAAAAAAAGTTTGAACAATTTCAAAGAAATACCTAGCTGCCAGAGGACACATTTTAGAAACTACACTGGATTTAGAATTTGAGTTTTGCTGTAGGTTAAATGTGTCACCTGAAAAATTCAGCTGTTGCCTGTGGCAGTATCAATAGGTGGGGCCTTCAAAGTGATTAGGCCCTGAGGCTCCTCCCTCATGAATGGAATTAAGGCCATTCTAAAAGAGGTTTCTAGGTCCTCTTGCCTTTCTGCCTTTCCAACACTTTAAGACATCTAGCAACAAGGCAACATCCTGGAAGCATAGAGCAGTCTTCATCAGACAGTTAACCTACTCAAATTCTGATCTTGAACTTTGCAACAACTACAACTGTAAGAATAAATTCTGTTCTTATTAAATTACTCAGTCTGTGGTATTCTGTTATAGAAGTACAAAAAGACTAAGACAAGTTCAAAACAAGCCCACTGCATAGATTGTTGTCACTGCCCAAGCGTCCTTGGGCATGGATGGGGCGATCCAAACCAGCTGGATTGGCCCCTGGGAGCCGAATCAGGAGGTTGAGTGCCGGCTGCCAAACCCGGACCCTCCTAGCTGGAGATTCCTTCCCTCTCAGCCGGGGAAAACAAGTCAACCACACTCAGTGGATGGCAGCTCAGAATCCGTTTATTACCAAGGCACACGGGTTTTTATAGAGAGGGGAGACAGCCAAGGCATCAAAAGTAATCCTTCTAAGGGAGTTGCTAGGGGTTATGCAGATTTTGAGTACAGACAAAAGTTAGGAACATTCTGTGGTTAATACATTCTGACCCACCCTGTTTTACTTTTGCACAACAATTAGCAAGCTTAACAAAGCAGGACTTAGCAGCCCTTCCTGAAGGAAATTATGCAAATAGTAACAAGATCACTCTAGGGCAGCTGATGAAATGGAGTGAAGGTCAGACCCCAACAGATTGTCAACTAATTATTGTCTTGATATTTCTATTTTTGCCTTTTGATCAGCAATTTGATGAGGGAGGTGAGAAATTTATGGGGCAAGGCAGACATTATTTGCATTGCTCCAGCTTAGTCTCTGATTGAAGTAAACCTGAATTCTGTAAAGAAAGATTGACAGGTGTTATAGATTAATACCTAAATCAACTCCTGTGAGTTCAAAGACTTCCATGGCCACTAAGTCCTTCTGCCTGCTGTTTGGATCTGACCTGCATTCTCATGATTCTCTGCCCAAATTTTGATTTTGCTCCTGATCTTACAGTTATCCTCTCTCAATGAGAATCATTGATGGTTGTTCTTAGATCTTATACTTTAGGTGAAAGACTGTGTCATGGATACCAGCTGTGTAGATACCTTATGAATTAAAAAGGATGTAGATTTGGACACAAATAAAGGTGATTGTTTTGTGTTGAATTAATTATTTCTCTGAGAGAAATCTTTCTGAATGAGATGGTGGCCATTGAGGAGTTTGCTGCTTTTTTATTGGTTCTTTTGTACATGACATTAGAATATATCACGACATAATTATAAAAGTATGGAGCACAGCATTTTTAAAGTCAGTCTTCAATATTTCTCGTTCCACTTTTCCTCCCTACCCCTGTTCTTTTTAGTTATTTGTGACCACAGAATGTACAATGACATAATTGTAAAAGTGGTAGTATAACTAATTCTAATTCAGTCCCCAGTATTGGACCTTCCCCTTCATTACTCCCACCCACCCCCTGTTCTTTCTAGATATATATGACAATAGAATAATCAGTGCTATAATTATAATAATCAGTGATATAAAAGTATGGAGTTTAACCTATTTCAATTCTGTTGCAGTATTTCTTGTTCCCTCTCCCCTGTACACTACTGATCTATTACTTACTGGTTTAATAGTTTTAATTTAGTGAATTATTGATGAATATGATGTGATTCTCTATGGTATATTCATATATGAACACAGGAAAGTTAAGTTGATTCACTCCACGAACTTTCCCTATTTCATCCCTCCTTCCTCCTTTTCCTTCCTTTTTGTCTATTTGAAAAGTTTTCTTAATTCATTTGGAGGAACTTTTAATTCCATTATAATGTATTTATGGGTTATAGTTCCTCTTTGAGGCACAGAGGCCAAAGTCAGCTGTATACATCCATGTTTGTGACAGATGGCCACATTCCTCTAGCACAGGCCAGCTGTTAGCATCTAAAAACACCAAAGCTTTCTATTTTTGGAGGGGCCAAATAAAGCCCTTTGCTACAATGTTATTGAATAGCATAGAGAAAAGGGGACAAAAAGTACTCTTCCATTAATAACCTTGGTTAAAATTTGTTAATTTTTGTCAGAAAACTGGCTTAGAGCAGCTTTTGAAAATAGAGAAAGAGCACAGATAAGAGAAAAATGTAAGCACTGCCTAAGAATTCCTTTTTAAAAATAATACTTTTCAAATTTTGTTTAAAAAAAACTGCATGCCATTATGAAAAGAACATTGCGTTAAGAATTTAGAGGCCTGAATTCTAGTAGAATCTGTGCTCTATAACTTATTCTTTTTAGATCTATACTCATGTTAAAAATCAAGACTCTGTACTTAATCAGGACTTGAGAAAACATAGAAAGAAAGCAACTGTACACAATGGATATCCTACAGTGAATAAATGAATGAGTATGGTCTTGTTCCAATAAAACTTCATTTACAAAACCCCACATCTGGCTAGATTTGGCCTAGGAGTTCATGGTATGCTGATCCATGCACCAGTTAATAGTTACCAAACTTGAGTTATTATTGGAATTCTTGGGTGTACTGTTATGTATGAGTGAAGTCAGAAAAGACTCTTAGCTACATGTAGAAGCAAGCATTACTTATCAGAGGCATATGATTCAACTGAGGGAGTCTTGCTGGGTCTCACAGATGTGGGTGTGGCTTAGTTGTCTTCAGCCCAGCCAGGGTTCTTGCTCTGAGTCTCAGAGAAACTCTACCTCCTGTGTATGTGTGGGCAATTGGGCCTGGCGGATGGTACTCCTCCACACTTATTCATTCCATGAGTACTTTGAAGCTATCACAGCAGCTCCTTCTATATTAATGGTAGAGACAGAGTATGAATAGAAGTATGTGTGACTTTTTATTGGTGTAGGTTTCAAGTTTCATAATGACAGCGTCACTTTTGCCCACATGTCATGGTCCAAAGCAAGTCATACAGTCAGTGGAGAAGTATATTGTATATACAATGAGGTCATGGAAAGAGTGTGGATAGAAGGCCATTTAACTTACAATTTTTTTTTTTTATCATTCCTGGGCCCCATTGCCAGAAGCTTGATCTCAGCAGGATGGTGTCACTAAGTTCAGAAATATGGAGGTGCTTAATAATCTTGATTTGTCAGCACAGAAGACCACTTAACGAGATGCTTTCTAAAGCCACTTGAAACTCCATTTCACTTGACTCTATAAAAAGAGTATTTGTGTGAGTGTGTGTGCGCGTGCGCATGTACGCACTCTTTATTCTCAGAAAGTTTTTCTAATTTGATAGTCAGTCTGCACAGTGGCTCTGTCCTTCAGGACCACAAAGCAGGCCAACCATGGCCTTCGTGTAAACTCCACCATTTGCTCCCACACAGAGTTCTGACCTGCTTTATCGTCACTCACTCCTCCACCTCTTCCGTAGACCTCTGCCGGTGGGGCTGACTTATCAGGCTCTCATGGAGGGAAGTTGATGATAACTATCAGTAGGCACAGCTGGACTAACACCAACTCATTTCACACTGCAGTGGCTGGTAATCAAATGGTACTACATGCTTTATTAATTTGTAATCACCCTCCCCCTTCTTCTTCTTTTACTCATAGGTCACTTAAAATTCCTTGATTGTGCAACGGTGGGGAATAATCCTTCTCTAAAATACATGGCACTTCCATTATGCAACTGCTAAACTCAGCATCTTAGGGGCATTTCTCACAAATATTTAATGCTGCATTTTTAAAATGCATATTTGGGGTGATTTTTCTCTTTTGAAAGAAGCTTTTAATTGTGCCATAATGGCTGGTCCTGTCACCATCAATATCCCTGGGTCAATAGTATATTAATGAGTAGCAATGTTAGGTTTCTGTTAAGTTGTAACTGCTGTTGGGAGAAGCATGGATGCCTGTTTTGTGAAAGCTGATGTCAGTGTATGATTGCCACCACAAAAGAATTCTGTTCATTGTTTGTCTTGGTAAAGTAGCACAAGCTTCTCTTAAAGTCCATATGCTTATATTGCTAGCATATGATTAATGCAGCACCAAAGTTTGTTGTTTGGTTGAAGCTTAAATGCTTCAACCAAACACATTATAGCTCAAATGCTATAATGTGAACTTATATCTGGTGTCAGGAAAGAAAATGTGATGCAGAACTTAGAAATGATTTTTTATTAGTGGGTTGCATTTAGATAGATTCTTTCACATATTCTGACACTCCTGACAAAACTATCTAATGATTCTAATGTCACTATCCCAGAGTAATTGTATGCCATTCCCTAGAGGGCATGTGTTATGTGATAACATTTTGTGTGTGTGTGTGTGTACGTACAACAAGTAAAAAATTGTTCCTATTATTGTCAATATTTATGTCAGTTGATTTGTGAATGGTTACCATTTGGGAGTAAGGAATCCACAAAAGCCAAACTACCAGGAATCATTTATAAGAACCAAGTAATTGAGGGCTACGATTTTATAGGGATTGGCAAATGAATTTTTTGTTTTAAATGGCCAGATAAATATTTTGCCTTTGTGGTCCATATCGTCTCTGTTGCAACTCTTCAACTCTCATTGTGGTACAAAAGCAGCTGTAAATAATATAAAAATGAATTATTGTAGCTATATTGCAATAATATTTTGTTTTCAAAAAGAGACAGTGACATACACCAAGTAAAATATAGAGACTACTAAATTCTTCTATATATATTTATAAGGAATCCTCTTTAAATAGAAATCCATGGAGTAAAAGTTAAAGGAATGAAGAAAGATAATCTATGCTAACACTAATCAAAAGGAAATGGGAGTACTATATTAATTATAGACAGAACAGACTCCAGATCAAGGAACATTATCTGTGAAAAAGAAGGCTGCTACATAATTAAGAAGAGGTCAATTCTCCAAGGAGACATGACGATCCTTAATATGTATGTGCCTAACAACAGAGCCTCAAAATATGTGAGGCAAATTTTATAGTATTTCAAGGAGAAATAGGCAAATCCATTATTATAGTTGAAAACTTTAACACCCATCTTTAATAACAATGTATAGCAGGCAGAAAATCAGTCAAGAAGTAGTTGAAAAGACCATTACCATCAATCAACTCAATCTAATTGATATTTATAGATTATCCTATACAAATTATTTTACAGTAGAACATATTTTTTTCAAGTTTGCAAAGAACATTAAACACGATAGACCTCATTCTGAGCCATAACACACCATATGCATTTAAAGGAATAGAAATTTTGCAAAGTATGCCCTCAGAACACAATAAAATCAAACTAGAAATCAGTAGCAGCTGGAAAATGCTAAAATAATTGGAGATTAAGCAACACAAGTCTAAATAGCACATTGGTCAAAGAATAGACCTCCAGGGATTCTTAAACTGTATTTTTATATTTAGTGCAATATATTTTATCAAAATTTGTGAGATGCAGCAGAAACATTGAATGCATGTCAGAAAGAAAAAACACCTGAAAAAGGAGACAGTGGGAAAATTTACCACATGAACTCCAGAGCGCTGAACATTAACGTAAAACGTGATCAGATCAATTCTAAAATAAGCCACACTATTTCTTTTTATACCATATACATAAATCTCAGAAAGCCATCCTAAACCACCAGGGCATCCATCAAAAAGGGAACAGCAGATTCATTAGGCAAAATAAATACAGATCTTTATTATGATGAAAATAAAGTACCTCAGCATATGTCCCACAAGTGGTTGGCTTTAGCACACCCTTGCTCAACTGTGACTCCCAGGCAGTCTGGCTCTTAACACTTTATCTTGCCTACCTCTCAATCAGTTTCTATTTCAGAGTCCTTCCGTACCGATTGCCTCAAATGGGTCTTCCCTTTTGCCTGCATTATAAACTAGAATTATCAAAGAGTCAGCATGACCACTTAAAATTCTGTCTTTCCCATTGTTTTTTCATGATTAAAAAAAAATGTCCTAAACATGATCTGCTAGGCCTGGCATGATCTAGTGTTATCTTCTCTTCCCAACTTTATCTCCTGCTTTCTTCTCCTACACTTGTTATTCCTTGAGAGCTTTGAATATTTCTGACAAATATTGGTGCAGATGGTCCCTGACTTAGGGTGGTTTGATTTACAGTTTTTCAAATTTACGTTGGTGTGAAAGTAATACTCATTCAGTAAAAATAGTACTTTGAATTTTGATCTTTTTCTGGGTTAGCAACTTATGACAGGGTATTCTCTCAAGATGTTGGGCAGCAACAGCAAGGTCCTAATCAGACCCCTGATTGAGGGAATACAATCAGTATGTTACAGTGTACCATGCTAAGATACGGTGGGTGTATTAAATACATTTTGACATTATATTTTTGATTTAGAGTGGATTCCTTGGGATGTAAAGTTATTGTAAATCAAGAACATCTGTGTTAGGAAATTGTTATGGTTTGAATGTGAGATGTCCCCCGAAAGTTCATGTGTGACAATTCAGGAAGGCTGAGATGAAAAGATTGGGTTATAAATGGTTTAACCCAATCAGTGAGTTAATCCCTGTATGGGGATTAATTAGCATCTGTAGGCCTATAGGGTGTGACTAGAGGAGGTGTGTCATTGGGGGTGTGCCTTTGGGGTATACATTTTGAGCTGGGGAATGGAGTCTCTCTCTCTGCTTCCTGCGGTCATGCTTTGACCTGCTTCCCTCCACCACACTCTTCTGCCATAATATTCAGCCTTACCTCCAGCCCGGAGAAATGGATCTGGCCTCCTGTGGACCAAGAGCTCCAAATTGTGAGCCTTCAAAACAAACTTTACCTCCTGAAATTGTTGTTGTCAGGTCATTTAGTCACAGCAGTGAAATGCTGACTAAAACAGAAGTTGGTACTGAGAAGTGGGGTCATTGCTGTGACTAGCCTGCCCATGTGGTTAAGAAGCTTGTGGAGCTTATTGGAATTTGTGGGAGGAATTTTGGAAAGGTTGGTGATGCAGGGTGAAAAAGCTTTGTCTTTTGCAAGCAGAGCTTAATAGGAGATTCTGGTGGGAGGTTGGAATGCCAGAATGCCTTTAGGACTGTGCCAAGTGAAGACAGGTCCTAGGAGGTTTCAGACGAGGAAGAGGGCTCTATTGGAAATTGGACTAGAGGCCATTTGTGTTGTGTTCTGGCTAAGAAGTTATGTGCATTTTGCCTGTGTCCAGAAACTTTCTCTGAGCCTGATTTTAAAGGCAATATCCTTCTTAATCTGATGGAAGAAATTTCCAGGCAGCGTAGCATGCAGGCTGTGGCCTGGGTATTGCTGGTGCCTTGTAGACAAATGTATTATTATATTCAGGAGCAGAAAGATTAAAAAAATTTGGACTTGAAAGGTGGAAGTAAAACTGGGCCCAAGGAAGTTGCAGTTGTTGAAGACATTTCTGCCACTAAAATTCTAAAGACTGTCTAGAGGCAAAAAGAAAGATGGTTGGAGGGTATCTCTGGAACGGGCAAGACCATACCTATCTCAGACTTAAGGGAATGAAAGTAAAAATTCCTTTGAGAAGAGACTAGTAAAGTACCCTTCTTCCACAATGGAGCCTAGGAAGGTTTTTCAATGCGCTCCGCAACCCAGGTACACTGGGGCCACTGCACCCTTGGTCCGTGGAGGCTTGGCTACCGCTGGAGATGGTGACAGGCTTTGACGTCAACCTCGTGGTGCTAGTTCTGCAGGATTGCAGGATGCTGGAGTTAGGGGGTCATGGAGGCTTCCACCAAGATTTCAAAGGAAGGCCTTGGAGGCCAGTCAGAGTGTTTTGGGGTTGGAGTCCCTTTGGATGACTCCTGAGAGAGTGATGTGTGGAGATGTGAGGAGGAAGCAGAAGCTGCAGTGTAGACCCCCAAGATTAAGAAATCCCAAATTAAGACCGCCAAGAAAAGTTGAGGCCACATGGACTGCAACCAGCAAGGCCGTATGGGCAGAGCTGAGCAAGCCTTTTGTGGAGAACAACATAATGCCACACGCTCCAAATGTTGGAGATGGAAGTACAGGACTTATTTGCTCAGCTGATTTTCAGACTAGTTTTGGTCCCTTCACTTCTTTCTATGCCCCTTTTTGTCAGAATGGGAATATTTCCTGTGTACCTTTGTATGTTGGACTTATGTAACTTGATTTGGTTTTTTACAGGGGTTCATGTTTCGAATTTGCCTTGAGTCTCAGAGGAGACTTTGCACATGGACTTTTGAGCAATCTTGGAACTGTTGAGACTATAGGGACTAATGTGGGCCATTTTCTGCTTGGAAAGTGTGTCCCTGCAACTGTTGCAATAAATCTCCTTGATCTGTTGAGGTCTGGATCCTTTCTTACTGTGCTCTGTAGCCTCCCTTTCAGCCTCTTTCTCTTTCAGTTGGTACCAAAACCCAGGATGGGTTAGGCTCCCTCCCATTCTCTTCCCACCACTTCTGCCTTATTCTTCATCTATCCATCTCTACTTCCCTTCATAGAACCTTCTCTTCAGAGCACCCTCCAAGTTCGCTACAGCTCAACAGCCATGCAGAACATGACCCAAAATCATCCTGCTCCCAGGGTGAGATTTTTGCAGCCTCATTGTAACACGAATGGAGCAAGAGTTTTTCTGTGCACTTTATTGGTGTCCTCTGGAAACCTCATTATTGTCTTTCCCTTTGCTATTGTACCAGACCTTCAGATCACAGATCCATTCTCCATTTTGTTCCTGCATGCAACACTGGTCATCCTATCAACTTGCTGGAGAGAAATTCATTACAAAACAAGTCACAGCCATCTCCAGAGCTGCCACACACTAACACTTCAAAGCCATGTTCCTGCTCCCAACTCTTGAGAATAGGGCCCCTTCTTCACCCCCATGCCAGCAGGAAGTAGCCAGATATGATATCATTGACACAATTCATTATATACCTTTAGAGTCTGGAGTGATGGATGTAAAAATTTACCAGAAGCCACTTGGCCAGGCAGCAAACCCCCTACTCATTGTTTCAAAATTTACTGACTCTGGCCCTCATTGGAACCTATTGCCTCGGGCCCTTATCAGAGGATCCCCACCCTACTGAAAAACTGAGTTTAATCCCCATCCTACTGAAAAAAATCAGTTTTATTCCACCATACTAAAAAATTCAGTTTGATCCCCACCCTACTAAGAAACCCAGTTGAACCAGGAAACTTCATGCCATGAACACACACCCTCCCCCTCAATTCAGTCTATAAAATATCACCTACCTGAAAGCCAAGCAGCCATTTTCCACTTGGAAAGTGTGACCCTGCAGCTATTGAAATAAATCTCCTTAATCTCCTTAAAAAAAAAGAAGAAAGAAAATGGACTAATGTATTTTGCATTGTCAAATTGACAAGCTTTTGGGAGTCAGGGGCAGAATATTATCGTGTGAATGTAAGGTGACAATTCAGGAAGGCTGAGGTGAAATGATTGGGTTATAAAAGGTTGAACCCAGTCAGTGAGTTTATCCCCTTATAGGATTAACTGGCATCTGTAGGCTGGTAGGTGTGGCTGCAGGAGATGGGTCATTGGGGGGTGCCGCAGGGGTGTATATTCTGTATCTGGCCTGCAGTTTTGCTCTCTGCTCTGCTTCCCCACGTGACACCTTCAGCTGCTTGTCTCTCTGGAGCCATGCCTGCTGCCATGCTGTACAAGCTCACCTCCAGCCCCCAGGAACGGAGAAAGCCTCTTGTGCACTAAGACCTCCAAAACCATGAGCCCTCAAAATAAACTTTTACCTGTGAAACTGTTGCTGTCAAGTCATTTAATTGCAGTGGTAGAAAGCTGACTAAAACGGAAATTCACTTGTACCCAAAATACTACATCTAGTCTGGGATAGATGTATTTATTTTTGCTAAAATACATTAAGTGGGATAATTACACAGAAACTATAAGGTAACTAAACTGAAACCACAGGACTGTGTTTCTGCCATAGCTGTATGACTTAGGCTTTTTTGGCTGAGGACATTTTTCCAAAACTGGATGCTCAATCAGTACCATGTCAACGAAACCTGTTAAAAGGGAAAGCTCTCAGGTGTTGGCTTACCAGAGCAGTTTGCATCTGACAAATGACAAGCAGGGTGTGTTAGTTATGAAGCACTTACAGCCTACTTCATTTTTCCCTTGAGCACTGGGCATCCTCAGTGCCCTAGGAGTCCTCCCCTCAGCCCTGGCTCTTTTGGATAATTCCTCCTTGCATTAGTTTCCTATGGCTCCTGGAATAAACCACCACAATCTTGGTGGCTTAAAACAACCAACATTTATTGTCTTGGAGCTCTGGAGGCCAGAACTCCGGCATAAGCTCCTCTGGACCAAGGACAAAGTTGGCAGGGTTGGTTTTTTATGGGGACTCTAAGGATGCTCTTGAGCTTGTGAGTCTTTTTTTGATCCCCAAAGCACGTTATTCTGGCTGTGCTTCCATCATCATATCACTTTCCCTCTGACTCTGACTCCTTCTGTGCCCTGTTATAAGGACGCTTGTAATTTCACGTTGGGTCCATCTGGATACTTCAGGATGGTATCTCCCCATTCAAGGACAGTGACTTAATTACGTCTGCAAAGTCCTTTAGGTTTTGAAAGTATTCCCCCAAGGCCCATGTGGTTGCCAGTCTGTGCTGCTTTTGGTGGAACCTTTAAGAGGTGAGGCCTTGTGAAAGGAAGTTGGGTCCCTAGAGTCACACCTTTAAAGATATTAGGACCCTAATTGCTTCCCATCGCTCTTTGCTTACCAACTGCCATGAGATGAACAGTCCTCCTCCATCATGTACTCCCACCATGATATACAGTGCAACCATAGGCCCAGAGCAGTAAGGGCAAGTGACCATGGACCTCTGAAGCCATGAGCCAAAAAAACCTTTCCTCTTTTAAAATTATCTCAGGTATTTTGTTATAGTAATAGAAAACTATCCAACATACCCATCTTCCAAGGATTAAAACATGGTCACATTTGGGATATTCAGCCCACTACACTAGTTAACTTTTAGGCCTTGGTTTTGATGTCTCTCCCTCAGTGTACTGTGCCACCATCAGGTTTTCTCTGTCATCAAACCCTCTCTTTTTGGTTTATCTCTATTAGTTTTTGCTTGTTTGTTTAACACCTTTGTCTCCCTCCTGACGTTAAGTTTAAGGAGGTCAAAGAGTGTGCCTGTTCATTATTATTGGTATTATTGAATAAATGAACTGATGATATGAGGATACATTTTCACATTTTCCACAAAAGGTTATAGATTTGTTTCCTTAAGCAACTTAGATTTATAACAATGACACATTTGAGGTAATATTTTTAAAACAGCTTCTTTGTGTTTTCCTGCATGCTTTCTTTTAGAATAGGCTGAGGGAAACCACAACCTAGTATTTTAAATAAATGTTCCTTTTTAGTAAGTGGGGAAATCCTGAACAAAAAGCCCTACCAGCATATGTTGGTTATAAAGTGCTTTAACATTTAATGTATAGTGTCTTATTCTCAAAGCAAGAAAAACCATCATATTTATATAAGTAAGAATAATATTTACCAATTATGTGTTTTTGTATTTGCATTTTATTAAAGTATAGTTAACATACACTAAAATGTATGCATGTTAAGTATTCATCATTCATATTTTAATTAACAACTAGATACTTAAAAGCTAAGTCTCCACCAGATCTATAAACATAAAAGGAAAATGACTTTCAATCTTTAATTACATTTTTAGGATTTTAAGCAGAATGAATATCTACTTATGGTAAACAAAAAAACTTGAATATGAAGAACCCAAACAAGAAAATAAAAAGTATGAAAAATCCCACTACTTGGTGATCATCCATTCAACTCTGAGGGTCCAGGCACTGTTTCTAGTCTCATCAATGACCTATCTCCCCACTCTTTACAGGTGGGCTCCTCCAGTCCCGGCTATAAACAGTGTTTATATGTAAGGGACCACTGGATCTATTATATCCTATTTGTTACTTCCCCCTGGTGTCCAGACCACTGAGCATCTCTGCTTGAATACCTGCTAGATATTTCAAACATAACATGTTTGAATAGAACTTTTGATTTTTTTATTTTTTCCAAACATTTTCCTCTGTAGTAGTGTATCACTGTGCACCTAGTGGGTCTATCCTAAAAGTTAAAATTTATCCTTGAACAAGAATAACAAAAAATATTAAAAAGTAGTTCAGTCTAGGTATGGTAGTGGAAGTTCAAAGACAGCCTCAGCAACTTAGTGACTGAGGCCTTAAGCAACTTAGTGAGACCCTGTCTCAAAATAAAAAATAAAAATGGCTGGGGATGTAGTTCAGTGGTTATGGACTCCTGGGTTCAATCCCCAGTACCAAAAAAAAAAAAAAAGTAATTTAGGTCATTACAGGACTCTGATTAGAGTAGTAAGAATTTAAAATTCCTGAAAATAACCAGAAAGTATATATGCAAGAAGCTAGTATCTGTTAAAGACAAGTGGTTGAAGAAAGGGTGGTTTTGTAGAGATCGTGATATGTCAAGTAGTTAAACATATGAGGAAGAGTGTAGGTTTCATATTCTTCTGCATCTCACTTTCTCTTTCTCAAATTTAAACTCTACAAAACTGTGAATCTAATTGATTCTGCCCATTGTTACTCAGTATAGGGCACTTTTTTGAGCAACACTTTCTCACCAGACTTCATGGGGACAGGTCAGTCCAGATCTGTTGGCTTGGGACAACTAACTCTGATGTACTAGTTGTAGCTGGGGCATGTCCAGCTCCATGGTGGGTGACCTTCACTGTCTGGCTCTAGCTTTAGAAGGGCCTCACACTTGGTTCAATGCTCTGCAATTGCTGTCTAGAAATTCTTCATAACTTTTGAACAGGGGAACTTTGTTCAATTTTCGTTTTGTACTGAGTGTCACAAATTATGTAGCAAGTCATATTTTATTGAAATTAAATAACTGTGCTTAAGGATTTATTCAGAGAGTGGCTGTGTAATGCAAGACAAAGGAGAAGAGTAACTTGAAGATGTCTTGCTTAGATTCCAGAACAAGAACAAAATTAGAGACATTAAATTAAAGCTTATTAAATTTGTCCATAAAACTTAGATTCTCTCTGCTAGTAAAATAATGCTAATGGAATTAGAAGACAAATGAAAATCTTAACAACCTATATATCCTTTCTATAATCAATCTACAATACTTTTACAGTGTAAAATTTATCTGTCCACCTACAAAAATGCTAAAGTAATACAAACAATTAACATACAGGAAATATGAAAGCTAATAGATACACGAAGCATGTTTTCATCCAGTTAGAGAAAACTATATTCATTTTAAAATAATAAATATTCATTGATTTTTATTTTTTCAATAATATGGTAGTTTATTTTATCCAAACCATCCTTAATGTCTTAGTAAATAATATTTTGACATAATCCCTTTTCTAACACTTACTCATAAATGAAATAATAACATTTTATACATCTATTGTGTGAAATACTTATCCATTGTGGAATGGCTAAATTAATGTAATTAACGTATATTTTGTCCCATACTTTTCATTTTTTTGCAATGAGAATACGTAAAATCTACTCTTAACAATTTTTAAGGATATCATGAAATACTCTCCATTATAGTCACTATGTTGTACAATAGATCCCTTGAATGTATTGCCACTGACATTTGTATCTTTGGACGATCATCTCCTCAGTCTCCCCTTTCCCCATCCTTTGGTAACCACTATTCAGCTCTTTGTATGAGTTAGACTTCTTTGGATTCTACATGTAAGTGAAATCGTGCGGTACTTTTCTTTCTGTGCCTAGTATAGTTCACTTAATGTCCTCTAGGGTCATCCTTGTTGTTTCAAATGAGAGGATTCCTACCCTCTCTAAGGATAAAGAGTATTCCATTGTTTGTATATGTCTCTCACATTTTCTTTATTCATTAATGAACACTTAGATTGATCCCATGTTTTGGCTATGGAAAATACGTTGCAATAAATATGGAACAGCAGGTATCTTATTTTCATACTAATTTCATTTCCTTTCAATATACATCTAGTAGTAGAATTGCTGGATCATATGAAAGTCCAATTTTCAATGTTTTGAGGAATTGTAGAAGCTCAAACTTAAATGACATACTGTGTTTACTTATAAAATAGGCAGTGTTTAAAAGTAATAATGTGGTCTTCAGTAGACTGTAAAAGGCTCTCTTGATACTGTCGGGAGAGTTAACTGGTACAATCAATTTGACAATACTTATTTGTCTTCTTAAAGCATATTTGCTGGCTATTTGTCTTAAGAAAATGAAAGGTTTGTGTACAGAATTATTTCATTGTAAAGCTGTATTTTGAAGCATTTGTGAAAAATTGATCCTACATATATCAAAGCTGATATGTTTTATATCATCTCTAAGTATACATGTATGTATGTGTACATACCCAACACGGTGTGTAGAAGAATACACAGTAAAAATTCAAATAATAATTGGTAGGATTATGGCTAGGTTTTAAATTTGCATTTAAAAAATGAATAGTTGTAAATGTTTTTATCCCCATAAAATGTTAGTGATGAAAACAAATCCAAAGTCATTTTTATCAGGAGAAGGAATCAATTTCCTTCAAGACTGAGTTCCAAATTTTCCCAGGGGACTCACCTCTAAGAATAAGAGTGATTTCCCCCCATCAGTCCTGTTCTCAGGGCAAATTTGACAGCAAGGACCTTTAGGTTTCTCTCTATGTGGGAGAGAAGCTGCAAATAGTGCCAAAGTCTTAAAACATTTGTGACTAATAATTCAGCTATACTTCTAGGTCTTACTCTAAGCCAATGACTTTAAAATGCACAGAATGATTTACCTGTACAAGTGTTCTACATCACAATTTATGGTGGAAAATGGGAAATTTCCTAAAAGTATAACAAGAGTATATTACTAAAAAAATTATGGTGCATTCATGTAGTCATTTAAAATCCCATATACAAAGACTACTTTAGAATACAAGCGTCATTTAGAACATATTTAAGCCTTTTAAGGATACTCTCTTGGGCTCCTCCAGTAGATCAAAATATGGTTTTTCAAAGATGTCCACATCCTAATCTCTGGAGCCTCTGACCTTGTCTGTTGACATCTTCGTTTTAATATGAGCTAGAATTCCAACTGTAGAGCTGTAAGATAATAAATTTATGTTCTTTTAAGCCACTACATGTGTGATTTCTTATAGCCAGAGGAGATAATGAAATGAATGCTGTTGGAGACAGTGAGAGTTTGAGGATACAAGGAGGCCATGAGAACAGAAGGCATGGGTCTGAGAAAAGGAGACGGCAAAATCATGATGGGAGCGGCTGTTCCACAAGTCCAGATATATGGGATCAATAGTGACCTGAGGAATGGTACAGAAGCAACAGAAGCTCCCAGACTTAAAGGGACCATGCAGAGAGGAATAAGGTATGCAAGGGATGAAGTGAATTTCTTTTCCCTTACTTTCTTCCAGCTTGCTGATATTCTGTCAACATCTCAGACACTCAACTAATCCTAGAAAAGAAATGAAGAGCTCTGAAATGCCTGCAGTTATAGGTTGAATTTTCTTGCTAAAACAATGAGATGGGAATGCAAATCATATGTTAAGAAAAAGAAATTGAGGAAGTCATGTTCTTCTAGAGTTAATTTAATGACCAGATAAGATAATCACAGAATTAGATCATCAGATCAGACCAACCTGAACCAGATATCTAGCCCTATAGCCAACTGCTATGGTTTGGATCTGCAATGTCCCCCAAGGACCCATGTGTTAAAAACTTGGTCCCTAATACAGTAATATTCAGAGTTAGGGCTTTGGGGGAGTGACTGGATCATGAAGGCTCTCATCTCATCAATGGATTAATCCATTAATAACTAAATGAGCTAATGGGAGGAGAAGGAAACTATACGAGCAGGGACTTGCACGAAGTGCATGTGCCTGTGGGGATGATACCTTGTCCCCTGGCTCCTTCTGCTCCTTTTGCTTCCCAGCTGCCATGAGATAAGCAGCTCAACTCCACCATGCCCTCCCTGCTTCGATGCTCTGCTTTACCACAGGCCCACAGCAGTGGGACCAGTTGACCAAAGAAACCTCTGAAACCTTGAGCCAACACAAATGTTGCCTCCTTTCAGACTGTTTCTTCCTCTCAGTTGTTTTTCTTAGGCAGTTTGTCACAGTGATGAAAAACTGACTTTTCTAATAAACTCAAATATGTAGATTATCAAGAGATGTAAACAAAGCAAAGATATGTCTAAGACACCAAGGTGGTTCCACAGGTCCTCATATTCAACGTACTCTTTTTGGTTAGATAATAGATGAGGTCCACATGTGACATGTTGGGGGTTTTCACACAGTGGAGACTATGTATAAATTATATAATATTACCAGTCTATACCTTAGGTGTTGTATAACTCATGTAACATTCTTAAAGGAGCTGGGATTATCAGATTCATTCATTGCCAATAAATGGGTGTGTTTATTATGAAAAATCTTTTAGCCATGAATGTCCTGCTAAGGACGTTCTGCAGATAAGGTCTCTTTCTCTTAGGAAATATCATTAATCAAATGATCCAAAGGTCCACATGACAAGAAGATTAGATAAGTTCATCTATCATATTTCTCTATGTTGAGTGTGTCCCTACAGTAAAGGAAGTGGATGGGTCACTGGCCAGTGACTTAACCTCTTTTCTCTTATCTGATAATTTGTATAAATTATGTAATCATCATTGACATATCCAAGAGAGGAAAAGACTTTTGGAAACTAGTAATTCACAAATGGGAAGGGCAAAAATGTTTTGGAACCTACTTTTAGGGATGATCCTCAATTTTTAAAGGTTTCTTGATTTCTATAAATTTATGGTTTAATTACTGTATTATACAAAGTTTTAATATCTCTAAGTAATTTAATATCAGAGACAATTCTGGAATTATTATTGTTTACCTTAGTTGTATAATTATAAAGTAGATTATTGTAGAGTGTAGACTTGAAGTGTCAGAAGCAGTAGAAACCTTGCTGGTGGGGTCCCTTCCACCAGAGATGTATGAAGAGGTTGAAATGGAGAAATAGGTGATCACTGAGTCTTCTGGGTATTAGGAAGTTACTGCAGGGAAAAAGGGAACATGAGGGGACAAGGTAGAGGAGGGATGGTAAACACCATAACATAGACTTGGTCTTTGTTAATAGATGTGAACTCCTTTAGAGAGAGCAACGGATGTATCTTAAACAATTTTCTTCACCTTAGGAGTAAATAGTGTGATTGAGGCCACAGGGAGGGATTACCCTCTCCCTAACCCCAGACCACACACACACACACACACACACACACACACACACACACATACACAGAGATAGAGAGAGAGAGAGAGAAAGAGAGAACAAAAGCGCCAGTCTCTGTCTAGACTCTACGAGAGGAGGGCTTGGGTTATGCCTTATGCTACAGATTACAGATTCTCTCCTGGTTAAGGAGGATGGGAGTCACGCCTAGATAGAGTAGTGAGGGCTGATTTGTGACAGGCATATTCACGAAATCTATCTTCTATCTCTCTTGCTGCGGAGGGCCAGGGTAGGTTAGATCAGTAGTGCCTCCAAGATAATCTAGAATTGATTTCTATTCCAGACTTAGCAAACATGCAGACACACACACACACACACACACACACACACACACACATTCTATTTCTTATTCATTTTCACTTTTTTACTTCATTTTGAGGTTTACAGGAACATTGCTTTTGTATGTATTTTATTTTATTTTTTTTTCTGGTTTGGAAAGAAGAATGATTTTAATATTTTTTCTTTATACTCTAAAGTGTTTTCCAAAATAACTAACAAATATGTTATCTTTTTTGTATGTATTTTAAATGCAAACCTATAGTCATTAAGTCACTGTTGGTGAAGTAGGTTTTGTAAGCGAGTCAGACTTTAAACCTCAGTTAATTGCAATGTTTCTGTGCATTTCTCGTTCTCAACCAGTAACTAACCTTTCTATGAACTTTTGGAACATAGCCCACTTGTAGCCTGGAAATGTAAATAAGTCCCAATATAATTATCAGACTCACTTATTCAGGAGTGTCATTTCCTGAAATAATTTGCATGTTCATTCTTGTTGGCAGCACACACCCTTTAATGACCTTGATGCTGCCATTAGATTAGTCTGTTTTGCCCCAGCAGGCTATGATACTCTGAAACATTCAGCTTAGAATTAATAATCTACCATAGTAATTAGCAGCCCAGTAGATATGAAAAGATCACAGCTAAAGTCATAGCTATTTGTTTAAAAGCAAATTATTAAGTAGGTGTTCAAGATTGTTTCTTTGCTCTTAATCTCAGGGAGTGTTCTTATAAATTGTAAATTTGCTCTCTCTCACATAAAAAGACCCAATTGAAGCAATAAATATATTCCTCAGAAGGAAAATATGGGCAATCAATTTGGAGGGATGGCTTGATCCAGAAACATTGTTTTAGGGCTATGCATGTAGCGCCATAGTACAGTGCATGTCTAACACGCATGAGGCCCTGGGTTTGATGCCTTGCATAACAAAAAAAAATTACAAATTATATCACCATCTTGCATAAACACACATGTACAGCTGAAGCAGTGGCTAGTGTTGTTTTTCAATTGATGACTATTATATTACTGAACATTCAAGAGCGCATAAATAAATTAGAGGAAAATAAAATTTTACAAAAAATAGTTTATGGATGAATGGCAGCTTGATTCTTTGATTAATATTTGTATAATTATGAAAGGTATTCTGTTTAAGTACAAATAACTCTCATTAGCTTAGGTCAAGGTCCCAGGATGAAACTTCCTTGTACAGAAGAGAAACAAGCAGGTTTTAGTATGTTTATCTAGAACCAGGATGTGTGAGGTTGTTCTGCTTACAATAAATACAACACAGGTGTCTTCTTTTAGGAGGGGAATGTTCCTTGCAGTATAGAAAGAATAGTGTAGCTAGAATAGGAAACTATGCAGTTGAAATAAGATTTATTAAACAAGTAAGTTCATTTTCCTCAATGTAGTAATGTTTAAGAAAAGTCAGATGCTTGCGGACTTTGCGTCTGGTCTTATCTCTAGATTTTATTTCTATTCCCTTTGAAGAGCCTGTCTGCTTCAGACAATATATAGCCTTTTAGATTTCTTTGGCCTCATCTGCCTTGCAGACCTAGCCACAGCTGCTGAACTTTGAGCATATCCATGTGTTCTACCACTTGGAAGGCTGGAAGATCCAGTTGTATTAGCCCAAGCTTGAAGGCTTTTTCTTATTTTTAATTTTAACAATATAATAAGAATAAGAAATAGGAAAGAGGAGAAAAAGAAGACAAGCCTCAGTTTAGAGGTCCTATTATTGTCTACCTTTAGCCAAAAAAGAATATCTTTCTAAGATTTATCCCATGTCCTGTACTACAAGATGGGATAAAAATCATCTTTCTTTCTGAATGATTTCCCTGAGAAACAGATCTTTTCATGATTTGGTCTAATGTTTTTAAATAATACTACTAAATTTTATGTGTTATTCTTTTTTATCTTATAAAGAAAAGATTCCCAAGACTGTTAGAATACTTGATAATTGCTATTTGTCAGAAATAACTGACTCCCTAAGCTAGTGGTTGGAGAAGCAAAAAATGAGAAACACATACGTGATGTGTCTTTAAAATCTTTTGCCTGAAAAGACCAAATCTCCCAACAGGATGTTATTACTCAACACAATGACAGAGTTTTCTGATCCGATTGCATGGGATTATTTCCTTCTGCTCTATTCACAGCCACCCATTGGCCAAAGCACTTCTTATCTTTTGACAGAATAAGCTTCAGGGAAAGTACAGTTGATAAAAGAAGTTCTCTCTAATGGTTAAAGCTGGGAATTAAGTTAGAATTTCTTGGTGTAAGTTGGTCATACAGAGATTGTATACATCTCTGGCTCTTCTCAGTTTACTTATATCTCAAAAGTATTGCCAAGCTATGAAATAGGATTACGAATATAATTATTAGGGAATTCTTTTTAATCCTTCAAGGGGTCTTTTTGCATGGGGATAATAACGTGTCTTCACATTTTGTGATGTTTTGTCTTTTTTTCTCTTTCTGTGTTATGTAATACTGTTTCCCATAAAAATTAAAATAAGTTATTTTGGGATATGGATTATATTTGTCATATGTTTTCTATTTCCTTAATTGTCTGAGGGAAAAGTACTATACAAATTGTTCATAATTTGATAAATACTTCTTAAGTTGGGTTGACAAACTGGCAGTACATTGTATCACCTGATAAAACTGTCATTCTCCAAGTCCCCACCTTGGAAAGTAAGCAATTCTACCATACTTTCACTAATCCACTACAATTTTTTCTTGTGTATATCTTTTGCCTGAATTTCCCCTGTAGTCACTCAAAGCTCTCTTGATTTAGATTTAGTGCTTTTAGCAGTCTGACATTGGGAAAACTTTTCTTTCCTTCAAGTGAAACTTCAGAATATAGGAAACTAAAGAAAATGCACCTATCTGACTCAAGTGAACCCCATTTTTGCAGCAATTTAAAGGAGAGGAATAATGATGTGGTGTACTGAGAAGGACTTCTGAGCTGAATTTTAAATGAAACTAAATAAAAGGAGGTATCACACTCTTTGTTTGCTTGTCTGTTGATGTTTTAAGAGCTTAGCTGAATTAGCCATATCCCCTATTTCATGATTGTAATTGGTTCTTTTTAACTGTTCCTTTCTTATTTTACTTTTTAGAATCCATACATTCATCCCTGTACAAAAGCAACAAGACTAATGTGTTTGATGCATGTATTAGTACATGCATATATCCTTGAAAATACATTATTTATCAAACACTTTTATTTTTCCTAAATAGTATTATTGTTATTTTTACAATTTTTTAAATAAATACTCTTAAAGTATTTTCACTTTGCCTGATCACTGCTTAAGCCAATTACATGGTATTATATTAAACTATATAGTGTCACATTTTGCCTATCAGTTCCCTGGATGATGGACATCTAGGTTGCTCCCAAGTCAACGATATGAAACAACAAAAATCATTCTATGGCATCCTTATATATATTCTTTTGGGATGTCTGTGACAATTTCTTAGAGCATACACCCAGGAGCAGAATTGTAATATGTAAATATGTAAATATCCATACATTAATTGGGTATTGCCACATTATCTTCCTGAATGACTGTACAAATTTACATTTCCACTGACTATGTAGGAAGATTTTTATTTCTTAATACTTCTCTAATGCCTGGTGTATTGTCTACATCTACATAATGAATCATCTGAAAACTTTATGACTTAAAACAGCAACATCTATCATGTCACAAGTTCTGTGGGTCAGGAATTTCAGTGTGGCTTATGGGGTGCCTCCGGCTCAAGTTCTGCCAAGGTTGCAGTGCAGCTATGTGCTGGGGATGTGGGCTCACCTGAAGGAAGATTCACTTCCAAGTTCATTTATGTGGTTGTTGGTAGGATTTGGTTCTTCATGGGCTCTTGGAGCTAGGGCCCCAATTCCTTACTTGGTTTTGGCTGGAGGCCTCCTTTCATGCTGGGTCACAAAGGCCACTATATATATCTTCATCTCACAACAGGGCAGCTGGCTTCCATCTGAATAAATAGAGAGAGAGAGAGAGAGAGAGCGAAAATGAGATTGATACCACTTTCTTGATAATCTAAAGTTTGTGGTGGTGTCCTCTCACTTTTGCTATATTATTTTAGTTAGAGGAAGACCAGCAGGCACAGACTCTCCATTCTCTGCTCTAGTTGAATTATTAGAAGGTAGTCAAGGACAGCACTTACAGACATAGGTTTGGAATTAGCCTTGCTTCTTGATCCCAGCTTTTGCAGCATTTTATGATCCCAGGAAAGTTATTTATTTATTCAGTTTTAAAATCAATAAAATGTAGATAAGAATAGTACCTATCACATGAAATTATTTTGAAAATTTAACAAAATGAAACATAAGAAATACTTATCATGATGTAAATGATGCATAGGAATTTTTAAACCAGAATTTCCTCATATTATTTTAATTAAACTATGTCTTTTGAACAGCAGTTAATGTTGAGAATATGATGGCAAAAGTATGCTATAAAAGGCTGCATTTCCTGCAAAAAAGGAAAATGAATGGAAATAATGAGACAGGTCAATTACAGGAAATATCTAGCAGAATCTAGGAAGTCATGAAAGAACCAGAGCTTTGTCTAGAGGATGATCAGAAGAGAGGTTTGACTACAATATTTGAATATCTTTAAATATATTAATTGGAAAAGATAACTAGATTAACATGCATTTTTTAGAAGGTAAAATGTGTGTGATTTGAGTGAGAGAAAACAATGAGTAGAAAGTATGAAATAAGCTTGATTTTAAGAAGTGATACAATTGGCAGAAACAACCAATTATTGTGGGTAAGACGATATGAACTCTTGATTACTTGGGATTAGTTTACTTATTTAAATATCTCTAATGCTACAGCAAAAAATAGGAGTGAATAAATTGATTATTTTGCTCTCCATAGTGAATGAGTCGTGGAGACTGAATTTCAGCACAAGGACATGGGAGGGGATGTACATAACCCCAAAAGTGCTTTCATCTTGTGTTTTAGAAGCAGTAAGAACCTGGTGCCATGTGCCAGGGTTGCTCCCTGAGAAGAGATCTCTCCACACGTTCTATGTGCACAGGGCTCCTATCCGTCAAACCCGATCAATTGTCTGCCTTCAATGGTAGTGGTGGCAGACTGGTGTTTTACTGGCATGCATTATTCATCTCAACATGAAGGATAAACTCAGCTCTGTTAGCCACTGCCTGAGGGCCCTCAGAGTCAGAGGGGAATGTGTGGTTTTGGAATTGTGTTTCTTTATGAGAATGGGGAAAAAAAGAAAAAGCAAACTAGCCATAAGCACTTGCCACTCTCATTCTGTTAGTAAAATATGTGTAATCAAAGTACTATTCCAAGCTTATTTCTTGTACTAGAAAAATTTCTAGAAAGTACCAGAACAGATATGATTATTTTTTAATTCATTTATAAGCTACCTTCACTTATTTTAATTCTATTTCTGGATAAAGAATATTCAGATGAACTGCATAGTAAGTAGATAAAGAAAATATATGAAAAAATGCTGAACTATGTATCAACATCCTGTTTAAAATCTCAGCCTTTGATAGGCAGTGAATTAAACAGTAAGATAGATAACATCTTCTAGAATTTACGAAAATAAATTTATTTGGTAAAAATGACTTAAATTATAAGCAAGCACTATGTCTGATTCCTTCTAAGCTGCTGTAATGAAAGATTGGGTGACTTTTAACAATATAAATTTTATCTCACGTTGGAAAGAAGGGATCTGCCTGGGGCCTCTTTTTTTTTTTTTTTAAAGGAGTTGAGTTGTTATGTAATCATAAATGCATATAAAGTAACAATATGATATGCATTTGATCCTAAACCATAGTTATCACCACATCACCCATACCTCAGTCTCTTGATTCTTCTATATTATGCCTCCTTACGAGATAAAAATGTCTACAAATATATAATTATTAATTTTCCAGAATTAAATGATTGCATAAGTATTATTTGGCTTCTCAGGGAAGGGAGTGAGTAAAGAGTATGCTACATTGTTGATTGTAGGTCCGTCCTTATCTTCCCTCCTTCTCCCATTCCCCCCACTTCTCCTTTCTCCCCTCCCCCACCTACATGTCTATGGTTCCCCTGTATTTTGCATTTCTATTCCTTTGGTGGATCTAATACATGAGTTTGACTATCTTTCGACCAAGTCTGGGTTTAGCTCTAACCTCCACAAATGAGGGACTCCCTGGGTTTGGGTAACTTTGCTCAGCATGATTTCTTCCATTGCCATCCATTTACCTTCAAAGACTGCAATATTGTTGTTTCTAATGGCCGAGTGAAGTCCATTGTGTATATATACCACAGCTTTTGTATCTACTCACCCAGTGAGGGGCATCTGAGTTGGTTCCATAATTTAGCTCTTGTAAATTGGGCTGCTATGAACAATGATTTTACTGTGTCGCTGTAGCATGCTGATTCTAACTCCTCTGGGAAAATACCCAGAAGAGGGATTGCTGGGGTTGTATGGTGGATCCAACCCTAATTTTTTGAAGAGTCTTTACACTGCTTTCCAGAGCAACTATACCTGTCTGCAGTTCTACCAACAGTGTGTTGGTCTATAACCCTTCCAGCATTTGTTACTGTTTGTATTCTTCATCTTTGCACTCTGACTGGAGTGAGGTGAAATCTTAACGTAGTTTTGATTTGTGTTTCTCTGATTACTAGTGATTTAGAACACGTTCTCATGTATTCATTAGCTTGCTCAATTTCCTCTGTTGAGAAGTTTCTGTTTAGCTTTCTGGCCCATTTATTGATTGGATTGTTTGTGGTTTTGATATCAAGTTTTTGAGCTCTTTGTAAATTTTAGGTATTAACCTCTTGTTGAAGGAATCAGAGGCTATTATTATTTCTCATTCTGTAGGTTCTCTCTTGAAAGTTTTGACCAATTTCTAGGCTTAGCAAAAGCTTTGTAATTTAATGGCACCCCACTCATTAATTCTTGACTTTAATTCTTTCACGTTGGGAGTCTTGTTGAGGAAGTCATTGTCAACTCCCATTTGGTGGAGTATTGCTACTAATTTTTCAAGTTGCAGTTGTATGGCAGCTGGTTTAATCCCTAGTTTCTTGATCCATTTTGATTTGATTTTGGTGCAAGGTGAGAGATAAGGATATAATTTCAACTTTCTGTAAGTGGCTATCCAGTTTATTCAGCACTGTTTGTTGAATAGGCTGTCTCACCTCCATGTTATATTTTGACCTCCTTCATCAAATATCAGATGTTTAAAGAGTTATGGGTTTGTCTCAGAGCCCTCTATTCTATTCCTTTGATCTTCATACCTATTTTGATACCTATACCATGCTGTTTTTGTTTCTAAAGCTCTATGGTACAATTTTCTGGTATTGTAAAAACCTCCTGTTTGATCTTTCTTACTTAATAATGTTTTGGGTTTCTTGTTGTCCAAAATGAATTTGAGAATTGCTTTTTCAATATCTGTAAAGAATGAAATTGGTATTTTTGATGGGGATTGCATTGAATCTATATAGTACTTTTGGCAGAATGGCCTTTTTAATTATATTAATACTGCTTAACCAAGAACATGGAATGTCTTTCCATCTTCTTAGATACTTTTTCATTTCTTTCTTCAGTATTCAATAAGTTTCATTGTAGAGGTCTTTTCCTTCCTTTGTTAGATTAATTCCCAAGTATTTTATTCTTTTTGAGGATATTGTGAATGGGACCAATTTCCTGATTTCTCCTTCTGCCCTATGACTGTAAGAGTATAGGAAAGATGTTGATTTATTGATGTTGGTCTTGTATCCTGCTATTTTGCTGAATTTGTTTATAAGCTCAAGCAGTTTTCTAGTGGAGTTTTTTGGGTCTTTCAAATATAGAATCAGGTCATCAGCAAAAAGGGATATTTTGACTTCCTTCTTCTTATTCATATCCCTTTGATTTCCTTCTCTTGCCTGTGCTTCCGCTAGAGTCTTGGGAACTACAGTGAATAAAAGTGGTGAGAGTGGACAGCCTTGTCTTGTTCCCAAGTTTAGTGAAAATGCTTTCAGCTTTTCTCCATTTAGTATTATACTGCCTGAGGGTTTGGCATATATAGCCTTCACAAAGTTGGTAAGATCCATTGATTTATTGTTTCTCTAGAGTTTCTCAAAATATGTTCTGAAAATCCATGTGATTTCCATGGGGTCATGGTGATCACTGCCTTTTCATTTAGTGATTTTGTTGATTTGCTTCATTCTCTGTTTCTTTTAGTGCTATCAGCTAGGGTTCTGGCAACTTTATTTATTTTTTTGAAGAACCAACTCTTTGTTTTGCTCATTCTTTCTATTTTATTTTTTGTTTTTGTTCTCAGTTTCATTGATTTCAGCTCTGATGTTAGTTATTTCCTCTCTTCTGCTGGCTTTAGATTAGGTTGTTCTTCCTTTTGTAGGGATTTGAGATGGAGCATAAGCTCATTTATTCAACATCTCTCCTGGTTTTTAATGTAGGCACTCAGTGCTATAAAATTTCACCTTAAGAATGCTTTCATGCTGTTCCAAAGGTTTTGATATGTTATGTATTCATTCTCATCCTCTTCCAAGAATTTCTTAATTTCTGCTTTCATATTTTCTTGGATCCAGTATTCATCTAATAGGGTATTATTTAATTTCCATATGTATGTGCATTTTCTATTTTAATATTTGCTGTTAATTGCTAGGGTCATGGCATCATGGTTTGATAGAATACATGGAATAGTGCCTCCTTTTTTATATTTGCAGAGATTTCCTTTATAAACTAGAATATGATCTATTTTGGAGAAGGATCCATGCACTCATGAGAAGAAGGTATACTTAGCTATTTTGGGGTAGAATATTCTATTAATATTCTGTTAAGCTTATTTGATTTTTGAAGTTGTTTAGGCTAAAAATTGCTATTTTATTTGATAAGGTGTTTATTGGTAATAGAGGAGTATTAAAGTCTCCTAGTATTATCATGTTGAAGTCCACAAGTGATTTGATGTCATGGAGTAATTTTTCCACATACTTGGAGTATATATTTATAAATATAAATATATATTATATATATATATATAAGTATATATATACTTATATATATATGTGTATATATATAAGTGTATATATATATACTTTAGAGTATATATTTAGAGTATGTATTTAGAGATATACTTTAGATTATACATTTAGAGATGTTTGGAGAGTATATGTTTGGAGAGTATATATTCATGTTTGCAGAGTTTATATTTATTATGGTTATATCTTCCTGGTATAGTGTTCCCTTTACTAGAATATAGTGGCCTTCTTTATTTTTTCTGATTAATTTATGTTTGAAATCTATTTTATCGGATGTAATTATTGGAACTACAGATTGTTTTCTTGGGTCATATCCCTGGTAGATTTTTTTTCCATCCTTTTCACCCTCAATCTGTGGATATTATTGGCTGCCAGTTGGGTATCCTGTAAGCAGCATATTGTTGGAATTTTTTAATTCAGTCTGCTAATCTGTTTTTGATTAGTGTGTTGAGACCATTCAAATTTAGTGTTAGGATAGTTATGTGGATGTGGTTCATAGTCATTATGTTTTATGTGAGTTCTGTGCTTTCTTGGTTATCTTTTGATAGCGTGTGCTTTTATTGATTTTCCTCTGTGGGTTTTGAGAAGTGATTGCTTGTTCTGCTATGTGGAGTTTATCTTTGAGGATTCTTTATAATGCTGGTTTTCTGTTCATGCATGCTTCAAGTTTGATCTTATTGTGAAATATTTTTATTTTACCCATTGCATTTGAAGCTGAATTTTGCTGGGTACAGTATTCTTAGCTGCATATTGTGGTCATTCAGACACTGAAAGATCTCCTTATAGGATCTTCTTGCTTCTACAGTCTGAGCTGAAACGTCCTAGGACAGTTATCATTTTGATTTCTTTCTCTTGCCCAATTGCTCCAGCTAGGGTCTCAAGAACAATATTGAAAAAAAGTGGTGAGAGAGGACAGCCTTGTCTTGTTCCTGAGTTTAGTGGAAATGTTTTCATCTTTTCTCCATTTAGTATTATACTAACTGAGGGTTTAGTATATATAGCCTTTGCATAGTTCAGAAATGTTCCTTTGATCCCTATCTTCTCTAGAGTTTTGAGCATAAAAGGGTGCTGGATTTTATCAAAGGCTTTTTCTGCATCCATTGAGATGATCATATGGTTTTTGTCCTTGATTCTTTTTAAGTGGTGAATTATATTAATGTTTTGCATATGTTGAACCAGCCCTGCATACCTGGGATGAAGCCCACTTGATTATGATGGATTATCTTCTTTTTTTTTTAATCTCTTTTTTTTATTTTTTTATTTTTGAGCAATCTTACAAGATTTTAACAAAACAATATAAAATGTGTATAAGATGTGTATATATTCTGGACATTGCAATTATCCCCAGGAGTGCCCCC
>PVKS010017155.1:0-42458 GCA_004027875.1 Aplodontia rufa | reverse complement strand
CAACCTGGGGCTCCAATCTGAGCAAGGTCACAAGAAACCCCTCAGGCAGAGTCCAGAGACAGGGTGGGGCCAAGCGCCCTGAATTCTGTTATCTGATTGGCTGCCCAGAGTAAGCAGGAGGCTGGTTCTGTGACTTCTAGCAGAACCACGACTTCCAAACGGAAATAGGAAAAACAACTTTTGAAAACACAAAAGAGTTGCTCAAAAATTGTCTCTGGCTGCCCTGAGAGTTGTCCTAGAAAGCCATTCTATTAGAAGGGCTTCCGTAAGCTCCTGCTATCTTTTGAGACTCAGTTTTCCCATCTGTAAAAGGGGCAGACTGATCAAGCAGCCTAAGAAGTCTTTTCAAGCACCAAGGACAGAGGCCAATAGGACCACTCAGGGCATGGTTAGCAAGCAGCCCTGGCTACTGTGAGTTCAGTACTGAGCACTGCGTGGAAGGCTCCCCACACAAGTGCCCCGCCAGTGACTGGACACGCGTTATTAAAAAAAAAAAAAAAAAAAAAGCCTAGGGCTTTTTTAACACGGGTAATTCCAAAAATTCCTATGAGACAGGTACCTAGTATTCCCACCTTATCACTGAGGAGATAGTGATCAAGCTACCTGAACTCGAGGCTGCACAGGTTAGCAGAGCTGGAGTTTAACTCCAGGAAGTTTGCCTGCAGAGTTCCCCATCCCCTCCCCTGGGAACCCAGGGCTTCATGCATGCTGGGCAAGCATTCCCTACAGAGCCACACCCCGACACTGGGCTGCTTCCTACTGTACCCCTGAGGACACACTGTCCTGGGTGTTTTTCTCAGTTCCCCCAGTGGCATACAGAAAAGTACCTCCAACCGCCTGACCCATACAGAAGAAGTAGAACCCACGTAGGAGATGGGGAGAGAGAGAAAGCAGGACCGACCGCAGGTTGTGGCGTGGACTCTGCGTGTGGCGGTGTACCTCTGACCAAGATGGGACAGCGGGAGGAGTGGGTTTTAGAGGAAGATCCTTGTTTTCTGGTGACAAGTTCCACTTCGGACAGGCTGGGTGGGAAGGAATTACCATGTGTAACTGGACACTTGCAGAGCACCTACTTCAAGTTCAAAGTTTCTCTCAAGACGTATGAGAAACCCTGGTCCCCAGCTTCCTGCCATCTGACCCCACAGCACCCGTGTGACGGTCTTAACACTGACATCTCCTCATCTCTCTCCCCGCTGGACCCTAGGGACGGGACCTCACTTTGGTCAACCGGGTGACCTTGGTTGCACCGGAGTGTCCAGCAAGTTATCAGGGCTCCACAGACACTGACAATGGGTCCAGGAGGAGATGCCTATTGAGAGTGTATGAGTTTCCCATGGCTGCTGTAACAAATACCTACAAACAGTGGCTTAAAACAACACAAATTAAGTACCTTGCAGTTCTGTGGGTCAGAATTGAAGACAAAGCAACTTGACCTCAAGGTCGTACTGGTGAGAGGAGCTTGGATCTGACCCCAGGAAGCATCCTTAGCTCTAGGTGTCAGCAGACTGTGTTCCTTTCCGGAGGCTCAGGGGAGAATTGATCCACTGTCTTTCCCAGCCTCTGCAGGTCACCAGCACCTCTTGGCTCAGAGCCTCATCCTTCACCTTCAAAGCCAGAATCTTTGAACCTCTGATTTTGACCTTCTACCTCCCTCCTTGAAGGACTCTGAGATGACACTGGACCCACCGAGGTTATCCAGGATGATCTCCCCAGTTCACAGTCTCTACCTTGACCATGTTGGTAGAGTCCCTCTTATGGAGGGAGGTCACATAATCACAGGTGCCAGGCATTAGGCCAAGGGCTTCTTGGGGCCATTATTCTGCCTACACAGGGAATCACCATCCAATCAGAGGCGATGCTGTGGGCAAGGACAGAGGGCAAAGGTCACAAACAGCACCAGGTGAGATGATTCCAGTCCTGGGGTGTTTCCTCAGCTTCAGTGTTACTCCTTAATTAGAATAATGTGCAGTGCCCACTGTGTGCTATTACCTCACGAATGTGGCACGTGAGGAACATGGCAAGAAGATGCAAGACAGCAAACTCGGTCCCAAGAAACAGCCTCGGGCAATCCTGGAGTCTCCTCCCAAATCCACACCTGTTTCTCCCTGGAAGCTGAGCTCACACACTCACACATACACACACACACACACACACACACACACACACACACACACGGGGGATTGAACCAGGTGTGCTTACCACCGAATACGTCCTCAAACCTTTCTATTTTTTATTTTGAGACAAGGTCTCTAACCACTGAGCAGCATCCCCAGACCTTTCCATCTTTTATTCTAAGACAGGGTCTCACAAAGATGCTTGGAGTCTAGTTGCTAAATTCTCAGGCTGGTCTCAAACTTGTGATCCTCCTGCTTTATTTAGCCTCCCTTAAACTCACATCCATAGGGGCCATTTGCTTTAAATCCTTAAACACAACCACACTAGCCAGGGAGGCTCTACTTCAAAGAGCTCCCCTCCACCCCCTCCACCCCCGCCATCCCCAGCTGGACTGTGTAAGGTGGCAGACCTTCAAGGTCTGGTGACAGAAGCCCCCTCCACCATGAGCGGCTGACATCTGTCCACTCAGGGGACTTCTCTGCAGACCTTCCCAGCTGCCAGACCGCAGAACCAGGCCTGTGGGGTCAGCCCCAGGCAGGCTAGAGCACCCCAGTCCTGGAATCCAGTCAGGAGGACAAAGGTGCCAAGGAAAGGCAAGGCCATCCTCTCAGGGGCAACTGTCCGCAAAACTGTCACTCACGGAGCAAGCTCAGCACCCTGGTGGTGCTGCGAACAAATGGTCACCAGTGGACTCTCAGCTCCTAGCTCAAAATCACCACTGGGCTGCCGTCAAGAGTCGGCAGGACTGGCTCCTGCTAGAAGCACCAGAACTCATCTCCTTCCGGCAGCCGTCACCCTCCTGGGCCTGTGGCCCCTTCTTCACCCTTTTCATCTTCAAGCCAGCCATCTGCTCTCTCTCACCTCCTGCCTCCAACAAGGATCTTTTGAGCATATCGGATCCACCTACATAATCCCGAATCACCTCCCATCTCCATCTCCTCTGCTTAATCTCATCTGGGAAGTCTCCTCTGGGGAACACACAGCGGCAGGAGCCAGGGGTCGGGACTCTGGGGCCACTCTCCAGGCCTGGAGTGAAGCTCCCTGGCCTGCAGGGGAGGGGAGGATTATTTCAGAGACTGCTTTGGAAGCCGCCTCCTGAGAAGGCCAAAGCACCAGCGTAGGCTCCATCCCCTCCCAGCCTGTTGTCTCTGAGTTAACAGAACCAGAACCGAGGACAAATTCTGGAACAATCAAAAAGGAGGGAGACACGGGGAGGGAGACAGTCCCGATCCGCAGCACCTCTGCCTGCGCTGGACACCCTTGACAGCCTAGATTCATCCGCACCAGGAAAACTGAGGCTCAGGTTAAGGAACTTGCCCCAAATCCCACAGATCTGGATTTGAATCTGGACCTCCTTTTGTGCAGCTCTGAAAAAACCTGGGATCTTTTTGAGGCTTTTTTTTTTTTTTAATATTTGGTCCCAAAAAGTTGTTTGCAATAAAACCTTTCCTTTCGGGTAGGAAATTATGCAAAGCATTTGCCACTGCCCCCACTGGCTTGGCAACTTAGCAGAGACATCTATTTTGGGACTTGGCGCTCCGGTGAGCTGCTCGCTTGGCCGAGCACTTACCGCTGGCTGCTATACGTTTTTTTTTTTTTTCTACAGAGGCCACTTCCTGAGGCTCCAGGGGGACAAGCTGGTGGACAAGCCCCCACGAGGCTCACACCAGGCTCTGGACAGGGCACAGGGTGAAGGTAGGGTCCCACGGAGCAGATTAGAGCCCCAGAACCCACCTCCAAATAACAGCCACCCATAGAAGAGGAGGCGGCACCAAAGCCACCCAGCTACAAATTTGCATTTTTATTGCTTTATTCGTCCACATTATTCAGAAAAGCCCAGACTGGAGGCAGCTCCCATATTCACTAAAATTGGGAAATGGGGATGCACCGTTGTCACTCCAGGCAGCCGCTACCACTGAGCACTTGGGGCCAAGCCCTCTTCCAATCACTCCCCGCTAACTCACTTAATCCTCACTACAATCCCATAAAGTGAGGAAAGTTTGCCCTCATTTTAGAGAAGGGGAAACTGGCCCAAGGTCACCCATCAGGATGGCGAGGAGGGGCGTGACCAGAGCAGGGTGTGTCCAGGTGACCGAGGGCCCTAGGCAAAGGGGAAAAACACTGAGTTCTCTCTGAAAAGCTGAATCTATGTGATTCAAAGAGTCCCCTCCGCCAAAAATAACAAAAAAATCCCAGTGACTGTCCACTGATTTATGAAGAGGAACCAAACCTTCCCATTCATGAGCCCCCTGAACACTAGCTCCTGTGACGCTTCCTCCCAACCATCAGCCCCTGGCCAGACTGATGGGCGAGGCAGCCCTCGGTTTCCATGGAAATTCACAGCCGGGGCACCTCATGCAAGCCATCCCAACCATTTTCCTCTGCCCACAGCGCCAACCAGGCCTGCCACATCTGATGAAGGGTGTTCCTGGCTGCTTGGCTCTGGCCTGGCTGCTCCCCAGGCCACCAAGGCCTCCAGAAATACAGTCCTCGCTGGACAGAAAGTCCCCAAATCTCTGGCCTCCATGGGAGTCCCCAGTGCCCAGACAGGGGAGCACAGCATTCGCCCACTCAGCAATGATGGTGCACCTGGTCTGTAGTCATCAAGCAAGACACCAGAGCTACGGGGAGAGCCAACACAGCCCCCTTTGATGGCTGACAGTCTAAGGGACAGGGACATTAAATGTCCACATGATGAACCTCCAGTAGAGAAAGGCGTGATGGCATGAGAGACTGAGAGGACCATGTTCCAGAGAGAGGGGCAGGAAGTGAGATGTGAAGCAAGCAGCGGACTCTCAGGTAGAAAGGGCCTCTCCTTCGGGGAGGGTGTGGCCCAGAGCACGGAGGTGACCCTCCTGGTACTGAGTACCCTGCTCCCTGGACCCCCGTGACAACGCTGTGAAGGTGTTGCAGCCCCCTTCATGGCAGGGCTGTGGGCCAGCATGAGAGGAAGTGTCTATGCGGGGCATATGACAGGAAGGGAGAGTACATGGCAACCAGGCCTGGCCTCCCCTCCCAGTGGCGGGCTTCTCCTCTGGCTTCTTGTCTCCAACCCAAGTGCCCGCTCAGCCCCACTCCCCCAAGGATGAAGGCTGCTGGCCTGTGGCCCATGAGGGAGGAGCTCGTCTGGTCCCGCCCTGATGCCCAGGGGTTCTCAGTATACGGGTTAAATGAAAGTGTGCCGGTGCCCTCTGATACTCTGCAGGCACATCTGGTGCCTCCTCGTGGGGCAGGCGCAGAGGGAGAACGCCTGCCACCAACTGCGTTTACTGAAGCTGCAGCCACGCTAATCATGATTGCTAAAGGGCGTCCAAAGCCACCAGGGTCCTGTGCCAGCAGCAGACAGTGCCCCTCAAGAGGACAGCAGAGGAGGAGGACACTGTGGGCCACTGAACCACACAACCATGACATCCCACATCCCGCCCACCAAGAAGACAGGTCCAGTTCCCCTTGGTGGCCCTGCAACCTACTTTGACCCATGATAGGTAGAGACACAAATGATATCATTTAAGTTCCAGAGCCAAGACCTCGAAACACACTGAGGCCTCTGCTGCCACCTCTGAGAATGTTCCGGAGACTCTCACATCAGGAAGTGAGATCACAGGCTGCAGGAGAGGCCACGTGGAGAGCAGGGGCCCCCAGCCAACAGCCACCACTAACAGCCAGCCTGGGTTCCCTGCCACCACCTCCCTGTCCTCACGCAGGGCAGCTGCCTTCTGTACAACTCAGCACATCCACAGTCAAGGCCCAGTGAGACGCTCCTGGTCACCAAGGTCCCCTTCGTGGTGGGTTCCAGATGGCGGCTTCCCACCAACAGTGGTCTAATTCCTTCCCTTGTGCCGGAGCTGCCTTTGTGACAAGCTTTGACCACGAGAACACAGCGGAAGTAACACCCCCCTCCCTGCTTCAGGCCTGAACCTGAAGACCGCCTTAGCCTCTGCTCACACACGGAGTTCAGACAGCACCAAGCAGCTGCAGCTGCGCGAGGGACTCCGGGCAACACCAAGTGAGACGGGGCCCCTCCTGAGCCTGCCCAAAGCCCCGACCCTCAGAGCGGAGCTTGTTATAAAAGAAAATGAAACAACAGCTCAAAGCTGGTCTCCGTGCCCACGGGGCACACCTCCCTCCCCCGGGACAGCCCCGGGCATGGCCTTGCCCCTGATGAGCCCTAGACCCACGAGAAGTAAGGCCGCCCCTTCTTAATGGCAGTGCCACTGAGCACTGAGCTAAGGCTGCGCATTCCAGGCCCGAGTCTCACACCAGCCCTCAGGGAAGGGCCACCACTGTGCCCCTCTCCCTGGGGCAGACGCTGAGGCCCAGGGTGAAGCTGCACAGAGGGGAAAGCTAGGAGTCAAGAGCAGACTTGTCAAACGGGATGCCACGTGACCCCCCACAGCACAGGGACCACATCAGGGTCATTCCAGGAAGTGCACGCTCACACCCTTCCGGGGACACAGGTTAGAGGAGGCTGCGGGCCACAAAGCAGCCACGGGGCCGGAAAGGTCACCATTCATCCGTTTGATTGCTGTTTCCTGTGCTGCAGAAGCAGAAGCTCCCGGGGCCCCCATTGAGAAGCAGAAACTTCCACCTGCATTATGAGTGCTGTCCCTTGTCACTACTGAAGAGCAAGACCTGAGACCCAAAGACCACCTCTCCTTCCTCAGAACTCTGTGCAGTTCCTGGCCCACAGTAGCCAGCACCTACGGAATGAAAGAAAGGGGCTGCGGGAGGAGCCAGCGCAACGGTGTCCGCACTGAGCCAAGAGGACACGAGCTTTCAGCACAAGAAGGCAGAGTACCGCCTGTGTGACCTCGGCTGGGATGTGCGAATGACCCAGATTCTTCCCTGCACCTGTGGAATGACCGCACCACGAACAACCACAAAAGCGCGTGTTGGCGAGGGGCTTACAGATAACCATGGGTGAATGGGCAAGGTCGCAGCCACTCACTCCACAAGCCTTGAGTGAAGAGGCGGAGAAAAAAATATGCGTGCAAATGCACACCCCCAGGGACAGAGGAGCAGCGAGTCCCGGCATCGCGTGTCGCGTGTCACGGGGAAGCAGGTCTATCCTCACCTGCACCCCAGGGGCAGAGTGAGAGCGTGCAAGTTTATCTGGGAGGCACCTCAGGAGTCACTGGAAGGTTCCTGGGGCAGTAAGACAGGGGAGAGGACAAAGCAGTTGTGGAGCCAGGTCCACCATCCCCATTGGAAACTTGGAGCCAGAGTCGAGGAACCAAGGGCAGGGGATTGGGGTATGGACGTGCCAACTCCATGCCCAGCACTCACACCCCTGGAGGGAGCACCTTCCTGGGCTCCCAGTCTATCTGCACCACAGCTAGGTGGACGCCCCACTCACTGGCACTGGCGTTGGCAGCAAGCAGCCTGGCATGCGGGCATGTGCCAAGAGGACACGGGCAGGTAGCAACTATGTCTTCAACAGCTTTGGTTCCCTGCCACCAAACCAAGCCATCCAAATGTCCAGCAGTCTCAGGGAGATGAAGCCCAGCAAACTCACCCTCCTACCTGCCCCTCCCACAGTGTTCAGCCTTAGGTGGCTTCTGCGGGAATCAAATAAGCAAAACAAGACCTCCTCCAGGTCTAAGGTGCCTGCAGGATGTCACCAATCCGCATGCCCTGACCTTCGCCACACAGTGCCAACGTGCCTTCTCCCCCTTGATGCTGTGGGAGCCTCACGGCACCCGTTTGCTCCAGGCCACGCTGGCAGGTGGCAGAGCCAGGCCTCTGCTATAGGTTTGGGGCTGCAGGGTCCCAAGCCCTCCCACCTCAGAGCATTAGGGTTCAACCCCAAGATGGCCAGAAGGGCCACAGAACGCAGAATGGTGCAGGACACAAGGGAACGTCAATGAGCTCTAAAGAGGACAGAGCGCTCACACACCACCACACAGAGGAGCCTGGAAGCATGATGATGAGTGAGGCACCCAGGATGAACCCAGCTGCTCACAGTGACACCAGGATAGGGGGACAGGGTCATAGTCACACAAGACAAAGGGCTCTGTAAAGTGACAGAATGGAAGGGAGATGTTCCCCCAGTGGATGCTGTGATGACACAGTATGACGAGGCAGCAGGGCATGACCAGCCAGCATGTGGCCTTCACACCCAGCCTGGCCCCTTCCCGCTGGGTAACCCTGGGCAGGTGACTGCACCTCTCTGTGCCTCCATTTCCTCATCTGTAAAATGGTGATAACAGTAATGGCCTTGGAATCATGGGATTGAGCAAGCAATGATACATTGAAAGCTTTCAGAACCCAAGAGTACAGTAAGCTCTACCAACATCAACTCGGCAACGGAGGCGGATGGTGACAATAATCACAATGTTGATAATGGGAGTTAGATGAGTGCCCTGCCTTGTATGCAGCTGAAAGTGGCCATTTCACCTGAAAGTGGCTCTTCCTTTGCAGCCTGAACTCAGGGCTGTCCAGAGCCGCCCACCTCAACTCTCCTCCTGTGGATCACACCACCTGGCCTGTCCCCAGGACAGCTTGCCTTGCTTGGGCCCGAGCCTCCTCCCTACTGGTGGAAGGGGACGGCAAGGCTGGGTTGAGGAAGCAAGTGACCACATGCAGTCACCATGTTCAACAAGTGGGGCTCTGCTGAAGGTCCCACAGACCACCTGGAGGAGGACCATGCCTGAAGCCACATCACAAGACTCCAAATGAAATCTGGACTTGAAACAGGAACTGGGGGGCCGCGGTAGCAAGGAGAATGCCGAGGCTGAGACCCAGAAACTGCAGGGACCACATTGTCCTCCGCTGCAGACTCCGGATGCTCTCATCTGCCCTGGAGGAAAAGCCCAGGTACCACAGCAGCCACACACCACGGCCTGGCTTCTCCCCGATCCCCCTGCCTCTTACTGCCCCTGCCACCCTGCCTGGCCTCCTCCTGTTCCAGAACACACCTCCCCTTAGGGCTTTGAGCCGCTGTTCCCTGTGCCGACCATATGCTTCCCCAAGTGCCCACAGAGCTCACTCGCTTACCCTCTCCAAGTCTCTACCCAACACCCCCCTCTCAGCGAGGTCTTCCACTCCCCAGCCGCCGAGAGCCCTTGCAGGTGTTCGGCCTCCTCCCATGCACACACAATCCGCTCAACCCGCAGTGTGTAAACCTGAGCCACACGTGTGCCTGCAGGTGATCCTGTGTCCCTGCAACACTGAGATCCCTGAGGCTTCGTGGACACAGAGGTCCCCAGCTGCAAGCTGAGCAGTGCTACCCAGAGCCCAGGCCCGCCCTGGAGAAGGGCCCACGATGGCCCCCGAGTCATCTGCAAAAGCACAGCTGGAACGGGACGCTCAGACCCAGCAGCAGCATGGCACCTACTCGGGGATGGATGCCAGGCAGACAGAACCGCAGGCAGACGTGCAGGAGTCCCCATGCTCAGCCTCCACGGTAGTTAACACCGTCGGGCCTCACCAAGCAGTGGCATCGTGATCATCGCAGCCCCTACTGCGTGCAGACACTGCGCTGCCTGGTAAACAAAGAAATGAGGTGTGCAGAAGGAGAAGAGCCGCGTTCTAGAACTGCGGGTCCACGGTGGCGGCCCCCCGCCTGCAGAGCCACTGAGCGCTCGGAAGTGAATTGGTCTGACCTGAGATGTGATGTGGCTGCAATATATGAACTGGATTTTCAAGATCCAGACAGAGAACGTTAGACGCCTTATTCATTATACTGCATATATGTTAAAAATAACTTCGGACATATTGAAAAATATATATTGAAAAATAACTTTGGAAATATTAAATGAAATGAATCATCCAAATTAGTTTCACCCATTTCTGTTTCTTTCTTTTTTTAAAGAGAGAGGGACAGTGAAAGAGAGAGAAAGAGAGAATCAATTTTATTTAGTTTTTCATGTGGCTTTCGTTGCTCAAACACTTCACTGTGTACACGGTGCTAGGTTTTGAACCTGCATCCTCACACATGCCAGGCAAGCACCATAACCACTGAGCCCCTGCTCCAGCCCCTCAACCATTTCTCTTTACCTTTTTTAAGTAACAACTAGAAATTTTTAAACTGCATACAAGGCTAGCACTGATGGTACACGGCACACTTGTCCTGGCCAGGGTGGCTTCCACAGGTGGAGAGATGGCAGGAGGGGTGGAGAGAGGGAGAGTGAGGTGTTTCTTCAGATCTTGAGAGAGAGGGACAGTGAGAGAGAAAGAGAGAAGTGATTTTATTTAGTTTTCAAGTACCTTTTGTTGCTCCGACACTTTGTTGTGCACATGGGGCTGGGTTTGAACCTGCATCCTCACACATGCCAGGCAAGTGCCGTAACCACTGAGCCACCGCTCCAGCCCCTCTTCAGATCCTTTTTATTCCACATCTTAACTGGGTTGCTTCTTTGTCTATTTTGGGTTCAGGTCCTTCACGTGTTTTGCATCTTGTCTTCTCAATCTCTTAATCAGTATTTTTGGCACACAATAATTGAGGGACACTGTCTAGTGCAGCCCCTCCAGAGAGCCTGGCCGCCTTGCCACATCACTCAAGCTCGCTTTACTTATCAGTAAAATGGGCCAAACTCATGCTGCACACAAGCATCCTCCACACCACCACCCACCACACACACGCGCCTGCAACAGCCAGCACAACGGCAGATGCGCACTCGATACCGCGGGTACCACCCCTTCAAGGTGCTCCCGACTCTTCAGACGCACTCCCTGTCCTGGCACCCACAGTGCTTCCCGACGTCATCTTCCTGGCCCCTCTGATGTGGCTGGTGGTCAAGCAGGAACAGAAGCACTCCAGTGAGCAGTGGGGAAGTGAAGAGGCATCACTGGGCTCTGCAAAGGGGTCACTAAATGGGGACACCCTGGGCTGAGGCATCGAACCTCAAAATGATGGACTCCTGTCATACCCAATGCTCAACCCAAGCAAACTAAGACAGTTCCCACCTACAAAGATGGGTCCTGGCGGGTGAGGAGCGGGAGGTGGCCCCAGAAGGGACAGTGTGTCAGCCCACTCAGCTATGACAGATAATGAGAGTTGGGAGGATGTGGAGAAGCCAGAATCCTCCCATGGCTGGTGGGACATAAAATTCACAACTGTTCTGGAAAACAGTTTTCACAGCTCCTTAAAAGATACCTTCACACCAAACCTTGAACACGGAAGAACGCAGAGCAGCATCCCAGTGAGCAGAAAGAGGCAAAATGGAAATGTCCATCAACTGACGAATGGATGAACACCCTGTGGTCTTTACACAGTGACAGAAGGGAATGAAGCCCCAGTCCACACTACCATGTGTCAACTGCAAGAAGGCAGATGCCAGAGGTCCTTCCTTCACAGGGACTGCCAAAACAGGCAAGTTCAGAGATTTGTCATTGTCAGGACTGGAACAATGTGGAACTGACTATGAGAGGGAACAGAGGGGCTGGAGTGGTGGCTCAGCAGCAGAGCGCTTGCCTGGCATGTGCAAGGACCCAGGTTCGAATCCCAGCACCACATACACAATGAAGTGTTGGAAAAACAAAAACCAGGTAAAAAAAGTAAAATGAGCTGTCTCAAAAAAGAAAGAAAGGGAATGATGGAAGCATTCTAAAATTGACTGTGATACCATTAACACAACTCTGTGACTATCCCAAAAACTCCTGAATTGTATACTTTAATAGGTGAACTATATGGCATCCTAATTATGACTCATGAGTCAGAAAAGCTATTGTTTTAAAAATGAAAATGGTAAAAACTTAGTTTCCTCCTCAAAAAAAACAATAGCTAGAGGTGGTCGTTACACATTCAACAGCAGCAACTATTACGCACCTGCTGGGGACAGCCGGTTCCGAGCACAGAGATGAGACCCCAGCAGCCTGCGGCAGTAGCTTTAGTCCTTCCATTCCAGGCCGAGCTCGGCTGCAGCTCTGTGCAGCCGTATATTTTTGGAACCAACCCCAAACTGGAAGGTCACGCAGGTCTTTCTCTAGAGAAAGGAAAACAACACTCGATCCATGCTCCAGAAGCAGTGGGAACGACCAGGACTGAACCCCAGCCGCCAACCTGGGAACGCTACTGGACTTCCGTCCACATCCGAGCTCCACGGGGAAGGCTGGGAAGGCAGCCGCTTAGCGGGTCCATCTGCGGACAGAGAGAGCAGATCAGCAGCCCCAGCCACCGCAAGGGCTCAGCCGCCCTCCTCCATCCCACAGTCCTGGGGATGCTGGGGCGGATGCACAAACCTCGCCCCTGAGGTTTCCCAGCCTGGGCCAGAACAAACACCCAAAGGGAGGGAAGAAGCAGAAACCATACCCACGAGACCTGGTGCCTGCGATGCATTTTGTCTAAAAGCTGCTGCCCGACACCAGCAAGGGCAGAGGGTGGGGTGCAAGTCGGTGCTGCACTCCTGGGGGACAGTGAACCCACTGTGCCCGCATCCAACAGAGTCTCTCCATCCCCCTGGAATTGTGCAATAGGAAAACCTAAACCTAGCTATGAAAATGTTCCCGGATCAATCGGAAAATGTGAAACTATGTAACACCTGAAAAGTAGGACATGGTGTTAAAAATAAGCTGGAAACTTCTAGTCATTTAAAACAACATGGAAGGTGCAGATTTGTTGGAACGGAGATTCTCAAAACAACCTGAATGCCCAGTGCTGAAAGGACACCTCGCTCAGGGGACGGTCGGGCGGAACTGTTCACAGCAGTTAAAATGAAGCTGCTGACGTCAACAAGGATAATCCTCCCACGCGCTGCCAAACCAAAATGAAGCTGCTTGGGGGACACATACCACGCAGTGTCCTTACGTAAAGACAGACAAAACGTCATATGTTAGTGATAGATTAAAATTTTCAACATGGGGGAAAAGTATGAAAACCATAATTACCGAGTCATGGTGATTATCGACACTCTTTAGAAAGGGCGAGTACACTTGAGGACTTAACTTTATTTATATTTTATTTCTTACAAAGAAAAAAAAGATTCAAAGCCAATATCATGCCTTATCCAAATTGGCTAGGAAAGTGTATTAGTTTCCTGTCATTGCAATAACAAATTACCAGAGACATGGTAGCAGAAGAAGGACCGAAATTTATTAGCTTAAAGTTTTGGAGGTCAGAAATGCAACACCGGTCTCTCTGGACTAACGTGAAGGTGTCAGCAGGACTGGTCCAGGCTCCGAGGAAAACTAGTTCCCTTGACTTTCCCAGCTTCTAGAAGCCCCCTGCATTCCTAGGCTCACACCCCTTCCCCCAGGCTTAAGCTAGCAGGGTCCCATCTTCCAGTCTGACTCTGACCCTCACACCTCCCTCTCATGGAGACCCTGCATCAGACACACCTACATAATCCAGAATAATTTCCCATCTCAAGATGTTTAGCATAATCACATCTGCAAAGAGCCTTTACCACAGAGGGCAAGATGTTCCCAGGTGTCAGGGATTAGGGCACAGGCATCTTTGGAACAGGGGACAGTGGGAGGAGGGCTTTATTCTGACTACCAGAGAGCACAAAACTACTGCTGCTGCTAATAGCAATAGTAGCTGTCATTGCACGCTTTGAGATATGTGTCAGATACCATCCCAAGGCGTGAGACATAGTTAACTCCCCTAATCAGCAAAGGAGACACCCCTACTAGCCCACTGTATAGATGGGTACAATGTGTCCACAGCCACAAATCTTGTAAGTGGTAAAGCCAAGATTTGAACCCAGGGAGTCAGACCCTAAAGCCCTCCCTCTTGAATGTGGAGTGCTTTCCATATTATTCACTAGACCAACTTCAATTCTTCAAAAAAAAATTTTTTTTTGGTACCAGGAATTGAACCCAGGGGCATTTAACAACTGAGCCACATCCCCAGTGCTTTTCATTTTTTATTTTGAGATGAGGTCTCATTAAGTTGCTCAGGGCCTCGCTAAGTTGCCGAGGCTGGCTTTGAACTTGCAATCCTCCTGCTTCAGCTTCCCAAGTTGCTGGGATTACATGTGCACGCCACCGCGCCCAGCTTAGACTAACCTCATCATTTTTTTTTCCCAATTTCCAACCTACAGTTTTTATTTTAATGGAACCATGTGATTTATTTTTCTGGATATAAACAAGGACAAGGATCAATTTTAGTAAAATAATCACATGATGTGTATTCCAGACACCCTTGACCAATAAATTAAAGTTGAGTGAAAAATTACAAGGGTTGAATGCTTTTTTCATAAGCACAAGATAGGCTAAAATAAGGAATAAAACAATGGGGGAGGGAATTCCAGGAAAATAGACAGGAGATCAGTGGAGGAGCCAACCTCATCATTTAAATTAGTTTATACTAAGATGATCATGAGAGAGCACAAAATGAAAAGGGCAGATCATTAAAGTGTCTAACGCAAGGTTGCATTTTGTGCAAATGTATCTACATCTTGCAAAAATAAGAAAATAAGACCGGGAGGGGGTGTGTCACATGTCAACACACATCTCAAGACGGAGGACCACGGTTTTTTCCTCACCCCATTGTAGTGTAGAGTATTTCTACTAATGAACATCTGTTACTTCTTCAATGCAAGGGGCAAGAGGAGAATAAGAGTTGTTTTAGTCAGGAAAACAAGCTAAATCAGAGTGGACCAGATCAGGGCTGACCTAACCAGGAAGCTGGCACAACCTCTGCCTTGGTACCCTGGCCTGAGCCCTGCTTGGCACTTCAGGGACCCAGCCCTTCTGCAGCCCTGCCCTGTGGAGGCCCTTCCCACAGGCAGAAGCTGGCAGCAGGCCACCACCCACAGGCCTGGGTGGCTGGCATGCTGGGGAGGGGACAGTAGCATCCCATCTAAGCAGGAGCTGGCAGGACACGATGCAGGGACCCAGCAGGACCCCAGGTTCCAGGACTGCTGCTGAGATTGGCACCTCCTCCCGGCACTCTGCAGGGTCCCTCTTCCTGCTAGTGTAATTTTGCTGGTTCCCATTCTACGAATTAGTAAGTTCCCATTTTATTCTTTCTCAGCACACGCTTCTTCACACACACACACACACACACAGACACTTGGCCCCCAAAACTCACACCCACCCATAGCCAACAGCACAACCTGCGCAAGATTAAAGAAACAGCTCGTGGCTGAGACGGGGAACTCAAAGAGCACCACGGTCGGACACGGGTCAGGGACCTTGCCGCCTGCGCACGCCCCTCCTGCAGCCCCGGCCCCATCTCACACAGCCTCAGGTCCAAGGGACCACTCCAGCAGACCCCTAGCTGCGGCCACAGAACAGCAGGAGGCCCCTGCACACCTGTACCTGGGCCCCTCCGTGTTACCACGAGGCTCGGATGCAGGCACCTGCAGCTAGCCAGTCATTACTCGGCGTGAGTGGGAGGCGCCACCCACACTGCAGACTTACTAATTTAACCTCACAGCAATGCGATGGGGTAAGATCTGCCATCGTCCCACCTCAAGAATGAGAAATTTCAAGCTCCAAGAGGCAGAGGCCAAGCAGACAGCCCAGCATCACACAGGAAGTGCTGGGCAGGGACTGACAGAGGGAGGTGGTCTCAGAGGAGCCTTCTCTTCAGCCCAGGCACTGCCCTCTTTAGGGACAAAGCCAGGGGATGGAGGCTGAGGGGACACCCAAGTCATTTTCATGACTGGTCTGTGTGAAGCCCCTGCTTCACATAGGTGTGGGCTAATGCCAGGGGGGCCCTCCCTGCCTTGGATGTCACAGTCCACGGTGAGGACCACCTACAGCCTGGTCCTGGGGCCAGGCAGAGCCCAGAAGCAGGAAAAGTTGACTCCTGAATTTCCAGTTTCTTTTTTTTTTTTTTTTTTTTTTGATTCTCTCTTTCTGAGAGAATCAATTTTGGCCCAACGCTTCATTGTGCACATGGTGCTGGGGCTCGAACCCACGTCATTGCGGATGTCAGGCAAGTGCAGTAACTTCTGAGCTCTAGCCCCCAGATTTCTAGTTTCAACCCCAAACTGCACAGCACTTAAGTCTCTTCCAAGACAAAACAAGACACGATGATCCACGTTCCTGAGATGGGCTAAGGGCGGGGTGGGGATGACTCTCTTTCCAGAAGGATTCGCCAAGGGGGCTTAACAGATCACTTCCCTTATGGGATAGAGAGGGGTCCTCCACAGTCCAGGAGCCCCCACTCACAAAGTCCTGAGGGCTGGGCACCATTGAGAGACAGGGGCTCCCTTGCGCCCAACCTGTCTTCTCAGAGTGGGATGTGGCCTCAGGTCACCTGCTCCCCCCTTCTCCCACTCCTGACAGAGGGCCAGAGCTCTGGGCTGAGCCACCTAGTTCCCAAAGTCCAGAGATGGCTCCTGAAGTCTGAAAAGAAAGACCCATGTCCACAGCTCATGCCATGGGAGCCAGCAAGCCGGACCATGATCACTAGAAAACTCAAGAGGCCTGTTTCCAAGAAATGGGACAGCAGCATTGGCCATGACAGCAGGCTTGGCAGGGCCCTTCTAAGGCTTCCTCCTACTGAGGAAGGTACACCCGTTCCACAGGGGATGGAGGCATAGACAGGTTAAGTTTCTTGCCTAAGGTCACACAGCTAGTAAGTGATCGAATCAGGATTCAAACCCCGGCAGGCTGGCTCCAAGGTCCCCACATCTAATGCCCTGCTCTGTGTGCCAGCACAGCCCGAGCCAAGACCAACATGGCTGGGAAAACAGACGACACTGCAGGTAAAGCAGAGGCGCCAACTTGCGGGTGATCCCCACAGTCACACCAACGCACCCATCACCGTCTCCCCTCCTGCTGCTGCTTTAACGGTGTGCCAGGGTCCCCTCTGAAGTACCACATGCTGGGCACCTCAAACAATGAGTTTGGTTTGTTCAGGTTTTTTTGTTTATGTGTTTTTGGAGAGAGAAGGAGATAAAGGGGGAGAGAGAAAGAGAATCAAGTTTATCTAGTTTTTCATGTGGCTTTCATTGCTCTGACACTTGGTTGCGTATGTGGTGCTGGGAATCAAACCCACGTCCTTGTGCATGCCAGGCAAGCGCCATAACCGCTGAGTCGCCCGCTCCAGGCCCCACACGACAGTTTTTGACTGTCAGATCTTTTTTTATTTTTTATTTTTATAAAGAGAGAGGGACAGGGAGAGAAAGAAAGAATCAATTTTTTTTAGTTTTTTGTTTCACGTGGCTTTCGTTGCTCCGCATCCTCACACATGCCAGGCAAGCGTTGTAACCGTGGATCCACGCTCCAGCCCCTTGACTGACAGTTCTGAAGACCAATGGAGCAAAATCAAACCAGGCTGGTGTGCTCCAGGGGAGAATGGGTCCCCACTGCGCTGCTGGCCTTGGAGATGGCGGGCACCCTTGGTGCTCCTTAGCTCGTAGCCAACTCTGTCTCCACCATCACGTGGCTGTCTCTCCCCTCCTCTTAAGGTGTCCACCCCAAACCAGGATGACTTCATCTTAGCTTTGCAAAGACCCTCCTTCCACATAAGGTCACATTCCAAGGCTCTGAGGCTGAGGACTTGAGGGGGACACAGCTTAGCCTATAACAGGCACCACCATGCCCACAGCCCTGAGGAGCCAGAAGAAACCTCATCCAACCCACCTGAACATCTGGCCAGAGGTCGCTGGCCCCAGCGCCAACTCACAGACACTCTCAGCTGGAGCCTCTCGAGGGAGCCCCTGGGAAAGCCAATGCTCTGGCTGAAAGGACACAGGGAAAGCCAAGGAACGGACAGAAGGGCTGCACTGGGCCATCCAGCTGCAGGAGAAGAGCCAAGAGGGCAGGCTCTTCTCCTGCAGAGGAGCATCACCACCACCACCTCGTCACAGAGCAGGCGGTCCCCAGACCCACAGCCTGCCCCCTGCCCTTCCTCAGCAGCGAGGCTGCTCACTTTCCTGAATGCCACAAGACCCCAAAATTGTACAAGCTTCCTCCTCATGAGGGACCACTGAAGAGCCTAGGACGGCCACCAAGCCCATTTCCTGTTCTGGCCCTCAGCGAGAGCACGTTTCCCGGCACCCTTTGTAGCTGGTCACATGCTGGGTTCTGGTCACCAGAAGTGGGGAGAAAAGGGCACATGGGTTCCAGGCCCCACCTGCAGGAAGCTTCTGAACCACCTTCCACCCCTCCTCTTCCCCACGTGCTGACCACACTAGGGTCCTGCAGTGGCACCTGACACCTTAGGGCTGGGGTAGCAGCATACTGCAGTCCCCCCCCAGCATCTCACTGAACCATGGCTTAAACAGGAGTAAACCTGTACCCCAGAGAAATATGTGCCAGGTACAGTGATGCATGCCTATTGTCCTAGACACTTAGGAAGCTGAGGCAGGAGAATCTCAGGTCAAAGCCAGGCTCAGGAACTTAATGAGGCCCAAAACACCTTGGTGAGACCCTGTCTCAAAATGCAAGGGCTGGGGATGTGGCTAAGTGGTTGAGCACCCCTGGGTTCAATCCCTGGTACTCCCCCCCCAAAAAAAAAAAGAAGAAAAGAAGTCATTTGTAGCTGGGCACAGTGGTGCACACCTATAACCCAGTGACTCAGGAGGCTAAGGCAGGAGGACCACAAGATTGAGGCCAGCCTCAGCAACTTGGCAAAACCCTGTCTCAAACTGAAAAATAAAAAGGGCTAAGGATGCAGCTCAGTGGTAGATCACCCTGGCTTCCTCCTCAGTATTGTTTCTTCTTTTAAAGTAGTGGTTATTTGCTGCTACAGTCAGCCTGCCTTGATGCGGACGCTTCATTTCTGTGTCCTCTGCTGGAACATTTTCCCCCCAGACCTCCCCATGGCTCCCTCTTCTCACCTTTAGCTCAAATGTCACCTCCACCCACAGGCTACCCTGAGGCCTGTCCTAGCTAACCCTTTCTTTCACTCCTAACATCCATCACAATCCAAAGTGACTGAAGGCATTGTTGTGGCTTCTTTCCATGTTGCCTGAGGCCATAAGCTCCCCTAGGGATCCCTACTGTCCTGTTCACTGCATCCCCAATGACAAGCACAGGTGATACTCAAGGTGCTCTTTGCCTGCTGACGGAGGAATCGTAAGTACATCAGAGCTCATCACCCAGAGCAGAAGACAAACCAGTACCCAGCACCCGGCACCAGGCAGGACTGTGGCACTGCGGGAAGCAAATGCCTGCCCCATCTTCCACCCAGCAGGCTCCAGGAGATCAGCGCCAGCCACAGAGGCAGGAAGGAAAGGCACCTCACCCCTGCCACTGCGCCAGCTCCCTCTGCGTCCAACAGTGGTGACAGCGGGAGCAGATAACATTCAGGCACAACTGGGCCGGGCACCACGGAGGTCCTAGAGACACAAAGAGGTGACCTGAGAGGTCCACAGTCACACCCCTAGCAAGCAGCAGGGCCAGGATTTGAACTCAGGCCTTCAGATTCGCCAGCCACCGTGTGCCTGGACTGAAAACTGTTCACAGACCTCGAACTTTGGTGGAGTCTCACTTCTGAGACGAGGCTTCAGGGGCAGCACAGGGCTCACTCTCAGACAAGAACACCACTGAGACAAAAGACCAGGGATGGAGCCCCCGACGCCTCACCGTGCCACCCCTGGGTATCGGTCTCAGGAGCGAAGTCAGCATGCTACAGGGACACGCACACCCAGGTTTACAGCAGAATTCACAGCAGCCAAACTGCAGCCAGCAGCTGCCTGCTGACGGGTGGAGGCTAAAGAAAACGTGGTCTGTACACAAAATGGGGACTCAGCCAGAAAGCATGACATTATGCCATCTGTGGGGGAGCTGAGAGCACCACCTGAAGCAAAGTAAGCCAAACTCGGAAAGTCAAAGTGGGACGCTTTCTCTCACACGTGGAAGCTAGAGAGAAAAGTGGGTGGGGAAATGGGGGGACAGTCTCCCGAAAATTGAACCAAGATCAGTAGAGGAAAGGAAACGGGAGCAAGGAGGAGGGAAAGGAAAGGGGCAACGCTGGGACATGATCTTAACCAAGCTGTATTGTTACATCGTGTGCATGTGTGAATATGTAACAAGCCCCACTATTATACACAATTACAATGCACCCATGACAACAAGAAGATGCCAGAGAGAAAACAAGCATTTCAGTTTCACAAACATTTTGATAAAAAAAAAACTTTTGAAAGGTTTTTTTGTTTTGGTTTTTTGTTTTGTTATTTTTATAATCAGGAATCCAAAGGTGGATTTCAGAACGAGCCAACGAGAACCTTTCCTGTCCCAGCCCCACAAGCCCTTTACCATACTTAGCTCAAGGTCTGCTCCCAGAACATTCTTCCGACTCCCGACTGGGCCAGGTCCTGCGGATGGAGACCTAGCCTCCTTCTTGCAGCACCTGGCAGAGCGCGCCCTCAGCTCTCGAGAGGCCTTAACGTCTTTCTCCTGCTGTAACCAAGTGCACGAAGCCACCGTGCTGGGTCCCAGGCAGGGTGCTTCTTGCTCGAGTGCGAAACTGAAGCATCCTGGATCCCATTCAGAAGCCCCATAGCAGGAAGAGAAGCTGAGGTTCCCACAGTTGGATGGACAGGTTCCAGATGGGGTTCTGCCCTTTCCTGGCCTTGGGCATGTCACCTAACCTCTCCAAGACTCGAGCCCCATATAATCAAAACAGGATGAGCCCTGCCTCACCAGGCTACCACGCAGATCTGACGAGTGGTGGGCAGGTGCTCACGCACGGACACCCCACAGGGAGCATTCATCTCATCAGGCAGGACAGCCAAAACCTAAGGCCAAGAAGACAGCCACAGCTCGCCAGAAGTCAGAAGACGGAGGAAGCAGAGCTCAAAGAGAGCAGCCGGCCCAGGCGGGTGGACTGGGTCCCAGCCCTGGAAGGGGGCTCATGGCCTCAGCCAGCCCTATACAGACCCATAAGCAGGTGACACCACGCAGGCTCCCAAGACACATTCCAGCCTCCCCAGTAGATGAGATCAAGGTGACATCCAAGCTCAACTCAGAAAGGTCCCAGAATCAGCCCCTGCCTATCAGGGAACTGCTCAGCTGGGGTCCCTGGAAGGAAATAAAAGCCACACGCACGGCACACCCCAGCTGTCCCACAAGCCTCTTCCCCACCTGCAGAGGCTCCCAGCTCAAGAGCAAGGGAAGTCCTCTCCTGAACCCTGACGCAGTGGCCCGTGTGGGTCTGGAACATCCTCCAGTGGCCCAAGTGTCAAAGGCTTCATCCCCAGCCTGGTGCCACTGGGAGACACTGGTAGCTCCGAGATGGGAGCTAGTGAGAGGCCTCAGATCATTGGGGCCGTGTCCTTGTAGAAGACAGTGGGGCCCTGCCCCTTCTTCTCTTGCACACCCTGGACATGACAGGAGCAGTTTTGGACACAGGTCCAAAGCAACAGAACCACCCAATCATGGACCAAAACCTCCCAAACTGTGAGCCAAAACAGACCTTTTCTCTCTGTAAGCAGACCGTCTCAGGCAATTGTTACAGTGACACAAAGCTGACTTGCACATTTGCAGAGGAAAAGAAAACTGGAGCCCCTCAAGATCCACCTCCGCCCGCTGGCGGCCAGGCCTTGGGGCTCCTCACCAGTGGCTTTTCACTCGGCCCTTGTTGTATTGTCATAGTGATGCAATGTTTCCCGCATATAAAGAAGTACATAAGATAAAATCCATTTCATTCTCACCCAAGAAGATAGAAATTCCCTCCACAGATTCAGAAAGGTGACATGGAGCGGTACACCTGCCCTCCTGGGGGTGGCACAGCGGGAACGTGACCTGCAACTCAGCGGAGCGCTCGCATGCTCCGCGGTAGCTTGGCTCTACCATCAGTTGCTGCCCACTCGGATGCACGCGCCACCCCTGTACTCACACCTGAGCCTGAACTGGTGCCCTCCAGGACTTCCTGGGACTTCCGAGGCTGTCACAAGATACCTTACAGCTCTCCTGACTCTATCATGTGACAGACACCTGGTGCGTGGTCCCCCTGAGCTCTTCTTCTGGCCACACCAGTAAGGCACCACCTGGGTGAGTGAAGATTCTGGAACTTTGCAGACCAGGAGACAAGCCAGCTGAGCACCACCAAATGACCTTAGCTCAGGCCACAAGATAAGAGAACAATCTCTCGCGGGTACTGTCCAGATCTCAGGCTCAGCTGCATCACAGGGCACCCACTGAGCCCAGAGCAGGATGCCATCCCCACTAGCCACTACCAAAGCCCTCCCTCAACTCGCCACGCAAGCAGCTGCTCCCTAAGAGGCCTCCTCCATTCCCCACTCTGCTGGCGCCACACCCAGCGCACACGCAGCCACGCTCCCAATCGTGCAGTCTGCAACAGCTGGTCTCAGCATCTGTCACGCCTCTTGCAGGCTGGAACTCCATCCCCTCCCGTCCCCCTCCTCTCTGCACCTGATGACAACAAACAGGGGCTAAGCAAAAGATAACTACCAGGCAAGGTCCACACTGTCCCACCTAGTGGCATTCCAAAGCTCTCAGCACACAAGCACATGACTCCAAGCGGTTTCTCACCTCAGAGCCACCAGGACTGGGTCCCAGGTAGCTTTCTGTGCTAGGGGCTACCCTGTGCCTTGCCAGGCATTCAACAGCCTCCCTGGCCCTTGCACAATGGAAGCCAGTAGCCCCTTGTCTCCAGGTGTGACAATCAAACATGTCACCAGACTTTACCAAATGTGCCACTGGATGAAGGGAGGAAAACTCACCGTGGCTGTGAACCATTCAATGCCCTATGTCACCTAGGTGTGTTGCTCAGCATACACAGGGGTTCAGAGACCTGTCTAAGAGCCACACTCCACTTGCCAAGTACCCTGTGCATGTCTGTCCCCTTACAGCCACCGCCTGACAAATTTTTATTAACCTAGAAGCATCTGCAGGAATGCTAGAGCCAGAGGGTCCCTGGAGACGCCCCCCTGCACAACAGCAAACTGGAAAGCTGGCACTGACCATGCCTGCCCAGGGCCTGAAGGCCTGCACCGCCCAGGTGGCTGGGGGTCACCACTTCCACGCTCTTCATCCCTGTGCTGGCTGCTCTGTCACCCCACAAAGACCACCACCTGAAGCAGGAACTCCACACCATGTTCAGAGTCAAAATCTGATCTCATCAACCTCTTCTGCACACCTGTGATGGTTGTGGCTGCCACTAAAAAAAATACCTCCAGATAACCAAGCCAGACTTGGAACCCAGGTAAGAGGAGCTGGTTGCCAGCAACAGTCGCCATTCCCTGCACCGAGCACCTGCCGATGCTGTGGACACTGTGGACCCCTCTGACGACGCCCCCTCGCTGGCTTATTCCCAGCCAGCACCCTGTGGGTGGTGGACACAGAGGTTGTTCCCATTACAGACATGGGAATGGAAACTCAGACGGAGGACACTCGCTCGGCCACACAGCAAAGAGCAACCATGCTCAGGGCCAGCCCCTCTGCTGGAACCTAATAAACAATGCGTCCCACGAGGATTTGCATCCAACACAATCGCTGCTGGCTGTCTGGTACCCAGGGCAGTGCCTGGCAGATCTGCCACTCAAACGGGGTGGAGGGATTAGGAGGAAGGAGGTGGCAAAGGAGAGGAGGAAGGAGGAGGGAGAAGCATGGGGAGGGAAAGGGAGATGGGCGAGGGAGGCAGAGGAGAAAGGAAGGGCGTAATGACGGAGGGAAGAGAAGGAAATGGGGAGGAGAAGGAGGAAGTCTCTAGAGTGGTGAGAATGCAACCAGGCCAATGACCCTGTGAGGCTGGACCGGGGAGGGGTTGTGACAGGAGTCCTAGGCAAAGATCATTCTTAGCCACTCCAGGGACAAGGGGAAAAGGGGGCTCAGCAAGTAGAAGAGAGTGAAGGGCGTGAATTCAAGCCCAGCAGAATAGGCTTCTGGAGAAGGTTCCAAAAAGCTGAACTGGTAACACCCCAGCCCAGCCAGGCTTGGGACCTCCATGTCAAGAAGAGAAAGGAGAGACTGGAGCATGCTCAGTGGTTGCAGAGGCGCTTGCCCAGCATGCGCATGCACAAGGACGCAGGTTCGAACCCCAGCACCACGTACACAATGAAGTGTTGGAGCAATGAAGGCCACATGAAAAACTAAATAAAACTGATTCTCTCTCTCTCTCTCTCTCTCTCTCTCTCTCTCTGTCCCTCTCTCTTTAGAGAGAGAGAGAGAAAGAAGAGAAAGGAGCCCACTGTCCACTCTGTGGCACACCCACCTCCACCATCAGCAATGTCCCCTACAGGCCCCAACTCCAGCTGTAAGTCTCTGGGCTGCCAGGGAGGTGGAGCCAGGCCATTGCAAACAGCACTAGGGGAAAGCTGGCTGCCTAAACATAAGGGCCTTTCAAAACAGGACTTCCACACTGTCACCTAAGACCCACTGACTTTGACTCCAGAAGAAACCTTTCAGAAAGCTGTTCAGCGCGGCACAGTGGCCCATGCCTGTAGTCCCAGGAGCTCAGGAGGCCAAGGCAGGAGGATGACAAGTTCCAGGCCAGGTTCAGTAACTTAGCAAGGCCCTAAGCAACTTAGTGCGACCCTTAGTTAAGTACCCGTGGGTTTAATCCCTGGCACCAAAAAAATAAATAAATAAATAAAAATAAATAAAATTAAATCAAATCAAGTTAAGAATTATGTCAACCCAGTCAGAGTGTCAAAGATGAAGAAAATAAACAATAATAGATGCTGGAGGGATTGGGGGGAGATAGGAACACTAGCACACTGTTGGAGGAACTGCAGACTGGTCAGCCCACTCTGGAAAGTAGTGTGAAGAATCTTCCAAAAATTAAGGATGTACAATCCAACTATCCTTCTTCTGGGTATTTTCCCAGAGGAGTTAGAATCAGCACATTACAGCAACACAGCAAAATCTATGTTCATAGTAGCTCAATTTACAATAGCTAAATTACGGAACCAACCCAGATGCCCCTCACTGTATGAATGGATCCAAAAGCTCTGGTACATATGTACAATGGAGCGCTACGCAGCTATTAGAAACAATGATATTGCAGCCTTTGAAGGTAAATGGATGACAATGGAAGAAATCATGCTGAGCGAAGTCAGCCAAACCCAGAGAACCAAGGGTCGAATGTTTTCCCTCATTTGTGGAGGCTGGAGCTAAACCCAGGCTTGGGGGAAAGGTTGTCAAACTCCTGTATTAGACCCAGCAAAGGCGCAGCAACACGTGATCTAGGGGAACCACAGATATGTTGAAGGATGGATGGGAAAGGTGGGAGGAGGAGAGGAAAATAAATAAATAAATAAATAAATAGATAGATATTCTCTGGACAATAAATGTCAATTTGGGCACTATACTTCCATTAAAATTAAAAAAAAAAAGAACTATGCCAAGGGACTGGAGTGGTGGTGCAGGGGTTAGAGCACTTGCCTGGCGTGTGCAAGGACCTGGGTTCAAACCCCAGCACCGCGTACACAACAAAGTGTTGGAGCAACAAAAGTCATATGAAAGACTAAATAAAATTGGTTCTCTCTCTCTCTCTCTTTCTCTAACTGTCCCTCTCTCTTAAAAAAAAAAAGGAATGAAATTCTTTCACACATCCCACAAAGTAGATAAACCTTAAAAACACTTCTAAAAGAAGCCAATCACAAAAGGTCACATTATGGGATTTCATTTGTATAAAATGTCCAGAATAGGAAAGCTTATTTTTTAATCAGTGTCTTGCTGATGTACATATGATGAGATTCACTGTGGTATACTCATGTTTGTACACAGGAAAACTGGGTCTGATTCATTCCATGAACTTTCTCTATCCCATCCCTCCTCCCTCCCTTTCCTTCCCCTTTGTCTATTACTCTGATCTTTTCCTTACTTTGGATTAGCTTCTGCATACCAGAGTGAACATTTGACCTTTGACTGTTTGAGACTGGCTTATGTCACTTGGCACGATAGCCTCCGGTTCCATCCATTTACCAGCAAATGCCATAAAGTCATTCTTTATGGCTGAGTAATACTCCATTGTGTATACATACCACATTTTCCTTATCTACAGAATAGGGAAATTTCTAAAAACAAAGTAGGGCTGGGGCTGCGGGGATGGCTAACAGGTATACAATCTCTTTTCATTCTATTTTTTACTGGTGCATTATAATTGTACATAATGGTGGGATTCATTGTTCCATGCACACAATATAACCATTTGGCCCAGGGGTCTCTTCTTGGGGAGATGAAAATGTACTAAAACTTACTGGTGGTTCCTGCATAGATTTGTGAATGTCCTCCCAGTTCTGCATGTGCGTTCAAATGGGTGAACTGTGTGGAAGGTATGCCAATTACCTCCATAAAAATGCTGTTTCTTTCTTTGAAGAATGCAGGGATAGTTACTGCTCCTAGTGATAAAGGCACAGAGTGTCCCTCTGTGGCCTGGGCTGTCACACTGTGGCCATCCTCAGGAATGTTGTGTGGCCCAGAAAGAACAAGACAGAGCAATATGGGCTGATAAGGAACTGACTCCAAAATAATTATTAAGTGAAAAAAAATCAAAGTGCAGAAGTGTTACGTCTAATTCCCATTTATGATTAAAAAAAGAAAAAAAACTCACTCCCATTACACAGCACTGGACATTTCTGGAAGACAAAAGAAATGTCTTGGGGCATGGTGGAGGTAGTTGGGTAAAGAGACACTTGTTTATGAGTTAATTCCTCAACTCCCAAGAGTATGGCTTACTTTTTCAATTAAAAAGTAGTTGTGGGGAGGGAGCTGAAGCAGTGGCTCAGCGGTTACAGCGCTTGCCTGGCATGTGCGAGTACGTGAGTTCAAACCCCACCACCATCTACACAACGAAGTCTCTGAGCACAGACAGCCACATGAAACACTAAATAAAATTGATATTCTCTCTCTCTCTCTCTTTTACTGTCCCTATCTCTTAAAAACAAAAAAAGTAGTTAGGGACTAGAGTGGTGGCTCAGTTGTTGGTGTCCTTGCCTGGCATGTGTAAGGATCCAAGTTTGAACCCCAGCACTACATAAGCAACAAAGTGTTGGAGCAATGAAAACCAGACGAAAAACTAAATAAAACTGATTCTCTCTTTCTCTCGCTCTTTAAAAAATAAATAAAAAATAATAATACTTAACACGGGCTGGATCAGTGGTTCAGTGGTTGGAGCACTTGCCTAGCATGCATGAGGATCCGTGTTCGAACCCCTGTACCACATACACAACTAAGTGTTGGAAAAACAAAAACCAGATGAAAAAATAAATTGACTCTCTCTTAAGAAAAAAAGGCCAGGTGTGGTGGCACACGCCTGTAATCCCAGTGACTGGAGGCTGAGACAGGAGGATCACAAGTTCAAAGCCAGCCTCAACAACTTAGTGAGACCCTAAGCCAAGACTCATCTCAAAATAAAAAATGGCTGGGGATGTGGCTCAGGGGCTGAGTGACCCTGGGTTCAATCCATGGTACAAAACAAAACAAAAAAAGCAGTTAATAAAAATAAAAATTAAAGCAAGACCCTGCAACTGCCAATGGCTTCAGTGCCCTTACTCTTATTTGCTAGAAACAGTCTTAGAAACTTCAGGAACTGAGCCAACTGCCCAGTCTTAGGGGCCTGAGGAAGGGAATGCACCTCCATCAGGATCAGAACCTATTTGAAAGCGACAGAGGGCTTGCTCCTGCCCTTGGACACAGAAGGGGAGGCCTGGTGCTGCAGGAAGACACAGCAGGCTTGTCCTGTAGCCCTGAAGAGGGCGCACAGCTCCACCAGCCACCGCAGCTACGGCAGCCACACCATCCCTGAGGCTGTCGGAATGTCATTTCCGAGTTGACAACCGGGACTTCTGGGATTTCACGACACATTCCTGTCTGCACTTGCCCACTGGCTCTAGACCCCGCTGAGACCCAGGCAAGTGACAATATGTGCATCATGCGTTTCGTTCTTATGGTGCTGGGGATGGAACCCAGGCCCTCCCACAGGCTAGCCAAGCGTTCTACCTCTGACCCACACCCCCAGCCCTTGTCCTTATAAAAGACATCAAACCAACGTTCACTGCAACAATCGAAACAGCAAAGGGAGCAAGATGAAGGGGTGCTGGGGCCAGGGAAGATGGCCATGCTGCCCCTCCAGCAGGTACTCACAGAAGCCCTCGATCTTGTCTGCGGTCTTGCTCCAGGCCACCTGCCGCGTCTCCATGATCACCTGCACAGTCCTGCGCTCAGGGGTGGACTTGCGGAAGCTGAACACAGTCATGACTGTCCCCAGCTCCAGGGCTCTCTTGATCTGACTTTTCTCATATTCTGGAAGAGTATCCACGTTGACCATGGTGGTCATTGTTGGCCAGTCCAGGGAGACGGAAGAAGTCAGGAGAAATAAGGAGGCTGAAAAGGCAGAAAAAGGAGTTAGTAGGTCATGGAAGCAAGGTCTAACAGGAGGAGTTCTACGAAAAGTTTCCAGAGGTGGAAAGCTCTGGCCATTCAGCCTGGGCAGGATACAGAGGCTTAAATGCAGTCCCAGTGTGGGAGGAGCCCCTAGCCTCAGTGACCCAGCCGTTAGGCAGGCTTTGAATAACCAAATCACCACAGCCTGGTGGTGGTGACCCCACTCTCCCCGTTGAATTATTTGAATAACTCAAAGCAGCTGAGACTATACCCCCCACCCCAGCACCAGCCTCTATTCTATCCCAACAGGGAAGTTCTAAACATCCCTCTACTTCCCAAGGAAAATCAGGAACAGAAAAAACAAATTTTCACAATGTGTAGGTGGAGATCTGAGCAATTGATTCTTCTGGGAAGAAAGGCCAGCAGCCTCAAGTTCAAATCCTGGTGCAGGTTCCTGCTGAGTGTGTGGCCCCAGGCAGACCACTTGACCTCTCCAAGCTTGTTTCATCCCTTCTAGAATGGGAGTGTCCAGGGCCATTCAGAAGCCCAAGGCGAAGCCATGGTAAAGCATGTGCAGGGCCCCAGCATGTCTTTGTGGCTAACTCCATGGGCGGTCGATATTCAGCAGAGAGGCACTCGGGCCCCAAATCTTGAAGGAATCCTTTCCTACATCCATGTCCAAGCCATCAGCAACCCCGGAGCCAACTGTCTCACCCCTTCACTACTGGGGCCTCAGACTTGGATTATTCTCCATTTGCTCCCTGGCCTCCCTGCCTCTGTCCTGGGCTCTATGGCCAGTTCTCCATCCAGTAGTCAGAGAGATCGGTTTAGAACATGAATCAAATCATGTTGCTCCTCCTCTCAAATCCTGCAGTAGTTCTCTGAGCCCTCACTCTGCACCTCTCTGCTTTTCTGCCCCAAATTTCCAGACACAGTGTCTGCCTCTGAGACAATAAGTGAAGGGGCTTCATAGGATCTGCAGCTGGACCACCAGGACCCACCTTGCTAGCTGGCTGCCACTATAAAAAGTCACCTAAACCCTCCAGAGCTCGTTCCCACTCCTGTAAAAAAGGTAAGATTATCTACCCCCTGAAGTTTCTATAAGGATTAAACAAGATACTATGACTCAGGTCCTTAAAACGATCGATCGCACTCATTAGACTTGGCTCTTTTGACTCTTCCATCAATTGTTCTATGTATCCTTCTTATCACCTCCCTTTTCTCCAAATCCCTTTAGATTAACAGTTGTTACTCTGTAGCCTCCAAGGTTACAAAGTAGCACTGGAGAGAGCTTTCCCAGACAAAAACCAGGAAATGAGAGGCAGTGGGCTGCTGGGCTGTCTGGACTTTGGTCTGCTCAGCCTCCAGCCAAGCTGCTCAAAATCGGGGCCCCTCCCTCATAAAATGGACGAGGAGAAGCTGGAGCAGGGCCTCATTGGCCCTCACCAGCCAGTCGGTGCATACCTTCACGAAGCGTTTCTCTCTGCCAACACATGCTGTGGGCTAGGATGCAGGTGACGGGAGTGGGGAGAGGCCCAGACCCTGCCCTTTGGCCCTTCCGCCCTCCACTGTGTGCCCTAGCCAAAGCCACCTCTGGGGTGTACTGGCAACGGCATAACATCATTCGTCACACCTGCTCTCAGGATGCATACCTGACGATCCTAAGGCAGAGAGAGCAAAGCAACAGAGACATGCATGGGGCCCAGAGAGCAGTGAGAGGCCAGGAGCGTGGAGCCTCAGAGAACGCTTCTGGGAAACGGCAGGATTCGGTCTTTAGAAAGATGTGGCGGGGAGAACGGGGTTTCCACCAGAAGAACCACCTAAGCAAAGGCTGAGGGCAAGACGGAGGGGCTGCCAAGAACTCTCGCAGCATTCAAGTTCCTGTCCACGTCCAGGAAAAGGGATGAACAAGGAGCCCCACGGCCCAGCTCATCCCTGGGAAGCGGCTGTTAACTGGGCCCTCCCCAGGCGCCACACCTGTGCACCTCAGTTATCTCGATGGGAAATGCCAGAGGGGAAATCAAAGTCCTGACAGATGAAATCACTAGATCAAGGTCACGCAGACCAGGGGCAGCACAAGAACCAGAGTCCTGGGCTGAGTGCCAAGCCGCTGATCTTTCAGCTCCTGCTTTGTAAAATTCAGAGTTCCCTGGCAGAATCTGGCCAGATATTAACTAAACTGGCAGTCCCAACCCCTTTTGACAGAGGTGAAGATACCTGTCCAAGGTCACACAGAAAGTGGCAGAATCAGGATTTGAACCTGGTCCTGACTCCAACACTCTGCACTATGAGGATGTCCCAGCTGGGGCCTCTGGAGTTTCCCACTGCCAGGTCTCCAGGGCAACTCCAGCTGGACAAAAGCAGGAAACAAGCCCCATCACAACACCACCAACTAAACAAAAACCAGGGTGATGCCCCAGGCTCCTCAGTTCCTTAGAACCCTTCCCCTAGGACAGCCTTGGACACAACCTTCCCCAGAATCCAGTAATTTCTCACCCAGAAACTGGGTGGATCAGTTCAGCCATCAATACCAACTCTGATGTGTCCTCTCACCAAAGGGAAAGAGACCCTTATGGTCAAAGATCTTCAGAGTCAACCACCAAAAGCCAGCCAGTTCTCACCTCACGCTTCCAGCTGAGTGCCTAAGAGAAGGCCCCTAAGGCCTCGGCTCCTGGAAGCGCACTAGACATCACAGCAATTTCCATTTTTCATTTGCTTTTTATTTTAAAACTGAAATAGCCCTGAAATTTTTGGCTTGTTGGTGTTTCCCACCCTCAGTGAGTAACAGCGTGATAAGATTTACGGTGCAAATAAAAACATGACTGAGATATAACAAGAGGTTCTATCCTTTATAAATTGCATGTCCTTTGCTTTAAAATAAACTTGACCAGCAGCTCAAGAGGCTGAGGCAAGGGGCTGGAGCGGTGGCTCAGTGGTTTCTGCGCTTGCCTGGCAAGCACAAGGACCCAGGTTCAAACCCCAGCACCATATACACAACTAAGTGTTGGAGCAACGAAGGCCATGTGAAAAACTAGATAAAGTTGTTTCTCTCTCTCTCACTGTCCCTCTCTCTCTCTAAAAAAAAAAAAAAAAAAAAAAAAAAGGCTGAGGCAAGAGGATAGCAAGTTCAAAGCCAGTCCCAGCAACTTAGGCCCTGAGCAAGACCCTGTTCCAAAACAAAAAAATAAAGAGGGCTGGGGATATGGCTTAGTGGGTAAGCACCCTGGGTTTACTTCACTGTATAAATAAATACATGCAAGCTGGCTTGATGCACAAGAACTCAAAACCAGGAAACAGAAGATTCTTTCCTTCCAGCTCTTTGCACATGTAGGGCTGTACAGAATTCCATCCAAAACCCCATGAAACAATTCTGTTAAAATCTGGTACAGCTGAACCCTGCGCAGAGCCTGCACCTCCTAGAGCTCCCAGCCCCTGTGGCCACAGCATGAGTGGAAGATAGATTTTCACAGAAGGAACTAGCGTATCAGCCACTACAAGTGAAGCATACCTTCGTATGCCTGTGAGAATCTGTTAAAATATAAAGCATATTCGCTCTGATCCAGCAAGCACACATGCGCAAAAGGAGACACAAAGGTGTCCACAGAGCATTATTTATAATAGAAAAAGAAGACAAAAACAGAATTCAACTACTCATCACTGAGTGAATGGAAGATGCTCATTAAAGAATGTCAGGAGCGGGGCTGGAGCGGTGGCTCAGTGGTTAGGGTGCTTGCCCAGCATGCGCGAGTACACCGGTTCAAACCCCAGCACCCACGCACACAGCTAAGTGTCAGAGCAAAAAAGGCCATGTGAAAAACTCAATAAAAATTGATTTTCTCTCTCTCTCTCTGTCCTTCTCTCTTAAAAAAAAATGTCATGAGCCACTGAAAGAATGCGGGAGATTAAGAAGCAATTTGATCTGGAAAAATTCATGAACTACTGAGGAAAGCTTCCAAACCACTAAGTTATAATGAAATTGCATTTCGATAAAGGCCGTGCACTTACAAACCCAGGGGAGAGGTCAGGAGAGGAGACTGAGAGGCAATGCCTGCCGTGTGTTAACTGAAGTGGTGATATAAGGACACACTTTTCTTTGTGTCTTTCTAAATTAAGAAGTGTTTCCAAAAGTTTTCTCATCTGCAGTTTTCCACCGACTTCACCCAGGTTGTGCAGAGGCTCTGCTGCCCGTCTGCTCCAGCTGGCCTGGAGGAGCATGGACAACAGTGTTTGACAATTGAAGCATCAGTGACGCGGCCCTGAGAAGCCCCTGGAGCACAAACCACTCCGCAATCCGCAATGCAATCGCAATCGGGGCAGCTCCTGGGGCCCACACGGGCCCTCAAGTTCCCTGAGGCCTCCCTGCAGATCTGAAACCAAGGACAACCGCCCCACCGAAAGGCCTTCAGCTGGGGTCGAAACTCCAGGCTACCCTTTCCAGAGCAGGCTGCTGTTCTCCGCCCAGCCCTGAAAACCAGGCCTGGGGACCTGCACTGTTTAAGGGAGAAACCGAGATCCAGAGGTTCTTCAATGCACCCTGGGTCACAGATGGAACTGAAATTCACACTGGGTTCTGACTGTGAGGCCACCTGTTAACCTTTTGCTGTGTCACCCCCTCAACTCCACCAGTCTCTCACTGACTTCAAAACCGGGTGACCAAAGCACCGGGCCCAGCCTCCGCCGGAACCGGGGCATCAGCGGCGCTGTGCAAACGCGACCATCCTTCCTTCGGGTTCCTCCGCTACCTGGCAATTGCGTCTTTGGGATCCCAAAGGCGCACCGCACAGGCGCGCGCGCACGCTCCCGCCTGCGCTCCAGGGCGCGGGAGGGCGTCACGAACCCCCTGAAAACTGCCAGCGTCTCTGGGGAAGGGCTGCCCTTCCGCGGCGTCGCTCCCGCCCCCCACCACCTGTGTAATACGGGAAGTGCGGTCCCCAGGGTCGGCGAGCTCGGCAGAGGCGGTCAGGAGCGACGGCGCCACCGTGGAGGACCCACGGCTGCAGGAGCCCCGAACGTCCGCGCTCGCGCGACCCCGGCCCCCATTCAAACCCGGGGCCGCCTCGGCAGGGACCCGCGAGGTGGCGCCGGTCCGGGTGAGGAAGTGGCCCGCGGCCCGGCCGGCCCCACGCCGTCACCACCCGGGCCCACGGCTGGCCCGGAGCCCCGACGGCGCGCCCCACTCTGCCCGCGCCGCCTGCGCTTCGGCCAGGTCCCCGCGGGACGCAGCCCACCGCGCGCGGTGCCCCCGGACGCAGGTCCCGGGCGCAGGTCCCCAGGACTCCCGCGTGTGCTCCCGCCCGGCCCAACGCTTACCTGGCCGTGCCGCTCGGGCGCAGCCTCCGCCCGCCGCGGGTCGGGGCTCCGGGGTCCCGCGCGCTGTGCGCCGCCCGCCGGCTCGGACTCGGGCACTCCCTGCAGCGCGCCCGCCGCCGCAGCCGCCGCCGGGCTCCAACTTCTGCTTCGGCCGCGGCCCGCGCCACGTGACCCCGCGGGGCCGCCCCCCGCGCCGCCCCTGCCCGAGGCGGGCCCAGACCCGCCCGCCTCCCCGCGCCCCGGGCGCCGCGGCCCGCAGAGGGAGAAACGGAGGCAGCGCGAGCGCTACCTGTCCGCTGGGGTCACTCGGCCAGGTGGCGAGGGCTCCCCAACAGTGCAGCGCTCCGCGAGCGCCTGCGGCGGGTACCGAGTGCATTCGCTACGCTCCCAGAGGCTGCGCTGGCGCGCGACCACCTGTTGCTTCCTTCCCGCGAGTCACTTAAACACCGGCAGCTTCGGCTTCCCCTTCTGCAAATCGTGATCCAAATAGTGCCAGTCCCAAAAATTTGTTGTAAGGAACAATGAACACCAGATATAATTGATGTCCCATTTTCCCGATGAGTGGAATGTAAAATATTCTTTAGGGGGAAAAATGCTTTTTTTCCATTTGGAGCACTTCCTGCGCATCTTTGATGGGTGTATGTTCACGGTGGCTACGGCCAGCTTTACGGTCACCTTCAGAGCCGTCACAGCACTCCAATTTCACTTCTAAGTTGCTCGGGTCACAGCATCTCTGAATGTAGGACTGCCTTCCTCGTTGTGAACGCTGTATCAGAAGCCACCGGATCCCCTTGCTGTCTTTGGAAGCTCTGTGGACTCTGCTAACGTTGCAGTGCTAGTCTCCATAGGTCCCTGCTGTTATGACATCAAGCACTTGACGCCACGGAGCCAGTTCCCCAAGAATAATGGCCAAATCTGAGTGAAATTCCTTTGCCTCTTTTTCTTTTCTTTTTGGAACTTCAACTTGTATTTATTTCAATCAATCCTTTTAACACTTCTCTTTTGGTCCATGTTATGCAACGTGCGTAAGTATTAGTTAAGTCGCACATAGGAATAACGTTATTACAAAACCTGCACATATATTTGAGGAACAGGTGAAACCTCTTTCTGACAAAATATGACCTGCTGCAGTCAGATTTTGGAGCCCTGGATCCCGAGCTGCCCCGTCAGATGCTGATTCCAGTTGGAATTTTCTCTGCTCTGCAGAAACCTAGCAAGAAAACAAGTGAAACGTGCTTCAGTTCCAAGAACTGTTTCCACCCTTGTTGAAACCTACATTTATGCAGTTTAAAAGCCCTGTGTGCATGAGACAATGGCAGTTTTCTTTTTTCTTTTTTTTCTTCATATTTTTAATTCTTGTCTTCTTTGCCTCACTTTTACTGACCCTCTTCCCACCCACACCAAGGTAAAATATTAAAGGAATCTAGGGCAAGGAATGGCAGTGTATGGGGCCCCTCATCTCTTCTGAAACCTCCATCATTTGGTTGTTTAAAATAAAAGTAATTGGGGGACTGGAGAGTGGCTCAGTGGTTAAGGCACTTGCCCGGCATGCGCAAGTAAGCGAGTTCAAACCCCAGCACCCATGTGCAGAAGTGTCAGAGCAACGAAGGCCATGTAAAAACTCAATAAAAATTGATTCTCTCTCTCTCTCTCTCTCTCTCTCCTTCTCTCTTTAAAATAAAAAAAAGTAATTGGGGCTGGAGCTTTGGCTTAGCTGTTACAGCGCTTGCCTGGCATGAGCAAGGACATGAGTTCAAACCCCAGCACCATGTACACAGTGAACTCTCAGAGCAACGAAAGCCATCCGAAAGACTAAATAAAATTGATTCTCTCTCTCTCTCTCTCTTTCTCCCCTAGCCCTCTCTCTTTAAAAATTAAAATAAAATAAAAGTAATTGAAATGTCAACCCCAGCTCTGGGAGATTTCAAATATAAAATAACATTTATTTATTTTCCAAGGGATAATGGGCAGGGGGAGAAACCATTCTGCATATTCAGGCATGTAGGTAGCTGTCCTGGCACCCCAGGTGCTAAACCAGTGGGTGGTGGAGCCAGGACTTGAACTCCGATCTCCCTGGTGCCAGAGCCCAGGGGCACCAGACCCAGTGCCCATCCCTAGCATTAATAGGAGGTGTTCAGGCAGGGAGTCGTGGGTTTGGAACCACTCCATGGATTAATGAATGGGTCAGGAAGTGACCTCAAAGGGTGGAGGGAACTTTCTTTTCCTTTCCTTATAAAAAGAAAGAAGAAGGCCAAGGGCAGGAGAAAATAACCTAAAAGAAAAGTGCTTTTTCAATGTCTCAACTCTTTTAATTCTGTATGCCCACCTGTCCTTAGCTATGCTCATTTTTCCCCCACCACCCTCTTCTATTTGCTAGTGACCATGGTACATTGGCCCATTAACCAGTCAGTGCCCTAGTTTCCTTCTCTTCAAAATGGGTACAGTAACTACCCACCTCCAGGGGACTCTAAGGATGGAATGAGATGAAGGAGGTAAAAAGTCCACCACACTCAGCAATCAGAGCTGGCTTTTTAAATACTGCTGCAAGAAGAAAAAAAACATTGGGTTTGGTGGTGCACACCTGTAATCCCAGCAGCTCAGGAGCTGAGGCAGGAGGATCACAAGTTCAAAGCCAGCCTCAGCAACTTACCGAGGCCCTAAGCAACTTAGCAAGACTCTGTCTCAAAATAAAAAGTAAAAATGCCTGGGGATGTGGCTCAGTGGTTAAGCGCCCCTGGGTTCAATCCTCAGTACTAAAAAGAGAACAAAGAAAGAAAGACCAACCATGTTCTCTCCACCCTTTGAGGTCACTTCCTGACCCATTCATTAACCGGTGGAGTGATTCCAAACTCACCACTCCCTGCCCAAACACCTCCTATTAATCCTGGGGATGGGCACCAGCTCTGGTGCCCATGGGCTCTGTCACCAGGCAGATCCTAGTTCAAGTCCTGGCTCCACCACCCACTGGTTTAACACCTGGAGCTCCAGCACAGCTTGAAGAGCAGAGGATCTGGGTTCAATTCCCAGGTCTGCCCCCTCTTAGCTGTGTGGCCATGACCTGCTCAGTGACCTCTCTAAACTTCCTAATTTCCACTTCATGATACCTACCTGTTGGATATCCAGAATTAGCAAATCCTTCCAGACACAGAATAGATTTGTGGTTGCCAAGGACTAGGTGGGTATGGGGGTATATTGGGAGTTGATAGAGAAGGATCTCTCTTTGGGGTGGTGAAAGTGTTCTAGAATTGACCGCAATGATGTTAAACAGCCATTGAAGTATGAACTTTGAATGGATTGATTGTATGGTGTGTGAATCATGCTATCTTTATTTGGGGGAGGGGGCTAGAACCCAGGGGAGTTTTACCACTGAGCCACATCCCCAGCCCTTTTTATTTTTTTATTTTGAGACAGGGTCTCACTAAGTTGCTGAGGCTAGTCTCAAACTTGTGATTCTCCTGCCTCAGCCTCCCTCCCAAGTCGCTGGGATTACAGATATGCACCACCACACCCAGCTGTGACCTATCTCAATTAAGATGTTTTTAAAAATCTTCCCTTCTAATTTAAAGATGAAAATAATGGGTGACCCAGAGTAAATTTGACAATAGCTACTGACCACACTATTCATTTTACTGGGGAATCTTCCAATCCTGGGCTTAGCTCTCTACCACTGAAGGCAGTGGCCAGGCTGAGGCCATTGCATGGGCCCAGGGAACCCCACAAACTTACCCCTTCCGCCCCAGAAACCCCCTGAGAGCCTCTTAGCCTGATTTCCTTTCCCGGCATTGTGCAGAGAAGTGCGCAGCCCCTGGGGACGAGGCGAGTCCCAGCTGCTGGCTGGCAGGCTCTGTGAGAGGAAGCACCACCACCCAGCACCAGCCTGCAGACCTCAGTAGCTCCAGGCTGAGGGCCTCACCTCCAGCTTCTGCAGGAAGTTGAGCCCCTCCCTGTGTGGGCTGAGGCCCGCATGGAAGGGCCTCCAGCTCCATGGTCTTCCTTGGAGCTTCTTAAGCCGAGGATCCTGTTGGGTTCTAAGTCCTAAGTTTCAAATTCTTTTTTTCTTTTTTCAGGGCTGAGGACCGAACTCGGGGCCTTGCACATGCTAGGCAAGCTCTCTGCCACTGAGCTAAATCCCCAACCCCCTAAGTTTCAAATTCTGAAAATATTTCAACAAAGTCAACACAGGTACATCAAACTAGATTGGAAATCCTAATCCAGAGCTTATACATACATTACAGTAATTAATATTCTGTTAAAGTGATTATATTAACATATAATTATATATTGCATACTTCTTTTTATAGTGTTCCACATCTGGGATGACAGGACAACACAGGTTAATTCATTCAACACCTGCTCAATGCCTGTCAAGGGCCAGGCACTGCAGGGCTCCAGAGATGTAACAGCAGTCATCAAAATCCCCTTTGGGTCTTTGGAACCTGTGACAAATTCACCTGAAATACCATTTCAACAACTCATTCATTCAATAGATTCATTCAGTCAGTGCATGGCATTTACTGAGCACCTACTACATGCCCGTCACTGCTCTAGGCGCGAGGATAAGAGGAAGATTCACTCCCTCTGGGAGGTCACAGACTGGAGGGAGAGGCCAATAGGTAAGGGGACTCCACACCCACTGGCCTGGCTACAATAAGAAGAGCTGACAGTCCCCCGTTCAGGCGAGGTTGCAGAGCAGCTGGAGAATGCCAACTGGTGCTGCCTATTTGGAACACAGCTGGGCCTTGGCTAAATCCCCAAGGCCATTTGACTTTCTTAAAAAGTCAAACATAGGGACTGGGGCGGTGGCTCAGCGGTTACACCACTTGCCTGGCATGTGCGAGTATGCAAGTTCGAACCCCAGCACCATGTACACGGCAGATTGTTGGAGCAACAAAAGCCACATGAACAACTAAATAAAAATCAATTCTCTCTTTCTCACTCTCACTGTCCCTCTCTCTTTAAAAAAAAAAAAAAGGTCACACATACACTTCCCGTATGCCCCGCCCTCTCACCTGTGTTTCCCCAAGGGCAATGAAAACAACCATCCAGGCAGAATCTGCTCAGTAATGTTGATAGAAACTTTAGTTGCAATCACTGAGAGCCCCCACAGCTGCCAACTCACAAACTATAAACAAGCCATGCAGAGAAACCGCACCGGCCCTAAAGGCCACTGCTGGCACAACCCGAGGCGGGATCTCAAACGCTGTGCCAGCGAAGGCACCAGAATCAAAAGGCTGGAAGGGGCGTGAGTCCACCCCGGCTTCAGGAGGAGAAGAGCATCTGGGCAGGGTGCCGATAGATCGGGGGACACCAGGGCCTGGGGAGGGGAGATGGCTACAGAGGAGCTGAGGAGTTGAGCGGAGGATGGAATTCTGCTTGCTAGCTTTTTTCTTTTGGGTTGTGGTAGAATTACCCAACTTCACACATTTGTCACTTTACACCAAAAAAAAAAAAAAAGTGAATTTTGCTGAATGTAAACCATATTTTTTAAAAAGATGTGACGTGATCAGCCCAAGGGAGGGGCGAGGAAAGATGGCGCGGGCGGAGACCACCTGAAGGTGAGGGTCCTTAATCTGGGACACGGGGTGTCTGACAAGTGTGCAGAGGAGGAGGAAGGCAGGACTGCAAGAAGCAGCAGTGACATGAGTGCCACACACCCTGCTGCTGGGGTATGGTGCCTAAGTGACAGTGGCAGGAGGATGCAGCTCGCGGCTCGGTTCCTGCAGAGCCCACTGAGTCCTGCTGAGGGATTTGGGAGCAACAGGGAGCCACTGAAGGCCTTAGAGCAGAAGAGTGACCCGGACAGACCTCTGCTTTGAAAATGTCATTCCCTGAGCAGTAGGGGCAGGAGAGGGGACCAGCAGGAGGCAGGAGGTCTCCTCAAGCTGCTCTTCCCCCGTGGTTGCACATTCTTAGCTGAGACATGTGTCACTCAACCAGCATTAACCGAACATTCCACGGGGCAATGATGTAGGAACTAGGGATACAAAAATCAACAAAGAAAGCAAGCTCTCAAACCCTAAATCTGGGCTGGAGCAGTGGCTCAGGGGTTGAGGTGCCCGCCTGGCATGCATGAGGATGCAGGTTCAAACCCCAGCACCACGCACACAGCGAAGGCCACAGGAAAACTAAGTGAAATTGATTCTCTCTCTCTCTCTCAATCACTGTCCCTCTCTCTCTTTTAAATTGGTTCTTTTTTTTTTTAAGAGAGAAGGACAGTGAGAGAGAGAGAAAGAAAGACAGACAACCAATTTTTTTTTTTATTGAGTTTTTCACATGACTTTCGTTGCTCTTACACTTAGCTGTGTACGTGGGTGCTGGGGTTTGAACCCATGTGCTCGTGCATGCTGGGCAAACACCGTAACCACTGAGCCACTGCTCCAGCCCCAAGGATAGCATTTCTTTTTTCTTCTTTTCTTTTCCTTTTTTTTTCAGGGCTGAGGACTGAACTCGGGGCCTTGCGCGTGCTAGGCAAGCGCTCTGACACTGAGCTAAATCCCCAACCCTAGCCTCTCTCTCTTTTAAAAAGAGAAAAATAAAATCTTTGTGGTGCTTCCATTCTACTGGGGAAGACAGACCATAAGCAAGGAACTGCAGAGACAAGGCCATTTCAGATGGGCCTGATCATGTCAGACAGAGCAGCTGAATATATGAGGGGTGCAGGTAGGGAGCAGGGACTCACACATGGTGGTCACGAAAGATCTTGAAGGAGATGACATTTGAGTGTGCCTGGGCAAGAGGAAGAGGGGCTGGCGAAGTCCGAGCCGAGGGGATGCAGACACGGCAGGTGCAGGGGCCCCAGGCAGCGGGTGCAGAATCCAGGCTCCCTCCAAGCCTGCGGGCAGGGCCGGGACAGCCAGGTCCTCCCCAAGGGGTCATCCCAGCAGAGAAGCAGCAGAGCCTTAACCTGTGCCTTCGCCCCTGACCCGCAGCCTCCATATTTTACTAAGTGCTCTGGCTGCGAGTGTTGGGAGAACCACCCAGTCAGGACAGGCAGGCTTCCTCCTGGCACGGAAGGTCACCACTATTGCCATTATCAACAGTGACATGTTGACAGAATCACATCAGCTCCAGAGACACCTGGGATGGTCAAGCTAGATCTCAAATTGAGAAAAACAGAAAGTAAGCAAACATACCGGAGCCTCATGACCGAGAAAATGACTCTCCCTGGGTTCTCTGTCAACAGCACTGGCCTCTTCTTGGGCCCTGCAGGACTCCCCTCCCCCGATGGACACACAGCAGTGTCTATGGAGAACTCTGACTCAGTCCAGCCTTGGTGGCAAGGTTGATTTAGCCGCTGACCACCCAGCCACACCTCCATATGGAAGGCGTCCAGGTGTCGTGGGCGCCGGAGCTTCCCTGGCTGCTGTAACAAAGGTGACAGTTCACAGTTCCAGAGGCTGCAGACCTGAAGCAGGTGTGGGTAGGGCTGCTTCGTGCCCCAGGCTCTGAGGGAGCCTCTGTTCATGCCTCTCTCTCTGTTTCTGGTGGTCGCTGGTCGTCCTTGCTCTCCCTTGGCATCACTTCAATATTTGCCTCTGTTTGTCACATGTCCTCTCTGTGTCTTTGTCTTCACATCATTGTCCCTCTATGCTTATTTCTGTGCTGATCTTTCCTTCTCCTTCTCTGGACTCCAGACAGTGGTGTCACCCAGACCCAATAAGCTGCATCTTAACTTGCAAAGACCGTCTTTCCAAATATGGTCACATCCTGAGACTCCACGTGGGCTTGAATCTTGGTGTCACTATTGAACCCGACACACAGGGAACTAACAAGATGGAGAAAATCAGGCTCACCAAAGCCTCTGAGATGACCAGATAACCAGGGTGGCCAAGTGCTCGGCTTCTGGCTGCAAAGATGAGAGCAGCAGGCGGAGAGCATCAGCCTGCATCCAGGTGGCGTTGGTCATGATGCACCAGGCTCAGCTGCCTTGTAGGGATGGGTCTGTTCAAAAGCCAGCTGTGGGTGCCTCGGGTTCCAAACACCCCTGCCCCACCCCTATTGCACACCTCATGCTTTTCCACAATGTGAGGTGGCCACTGCTCCTCCAAGAGGTGGGGTGCCAGTTCCCTTCCCTTGCAGATACAGGTTGCTTTTTCTTTTTCTTTTTTTGAGAGAGAAGGGGAGAGAGAGAGAGAATCAATTTTATTTAGATTTTCAAGTGGCTTTCGTTGCTCTGACACTTTGTTGCATGTGTGGTGCTGGGTTTCGAACCTGCATCCTCACGCATGCCAGGCAAGTGCTGTAACCGCTGAGCCATGGCTCCAGCCCCTGGGGTTGCTTTTTCTAACTGCCTCAGCAGACAGTGGCAGAAGGAACAGTGCATGACAGCTTTCTCCTTTCTACATCCCTCAGGAGCCTGAAGCTGACTTGGGACACCCAGCTCCTCTAAATGTATCACACTGGGGAGACCACACAGGGACAGAGGGACGCTCCGGTGCTGCCACCCACCTCTGCTCAGGTCCTCCCAGCCCAGGCACAGGACCTTGAGAGAGGAAGCCTTTGCGATGACAGCAGCGCCACTCCCAAATTCTCCATCCCTGGACACACGAGAGAATCAGCAAGTGCTGTTGTTTAAGCCCTCAGTTTTGGACTGGTTTGTTGGGCAGCAATAGACAACTGATACAAGGGGTTGTTTTGCAGAGGGGCTTGCTAGTTTGGGGCAGAGCAGAGTCTCCAGGGCAGTGGAAAGGAGGCTGGGTTCTGTCATCTGCAACTTTCTTTCTTGCCCTCCTCTAAGATGTCTTCTTTTGTCCCTCCTCTCAATCAAACCTGGAAAAGTGTTATAAAACATCCACTTGAAGGGATTGTGTGTGGTCAGCCTGCCTGGAAAGTCCCCACGTCAGGGTGGCTCCCCCAAAGTCAGGAAGACCCTGGCCTCCTTTCTCACTCTTCCTTCT
>PVKS010017154.1:0-42580 GCA_004027875.1 Aplodontia rufa | reverse complement strand
GTCCACGTCACTCTGCAGAGAGCCCTGCCTGCTCCTGGTTTCTGGTGGGAGAGCTGATCTCGGGGTTCTCTGGTTTGCAGCTGCACCCTTCAGGATCCGTCACTATGTGGCGTTTGTGTATTTCCGTGTCTCTGCCTCTTTTTCTAAGAAATGTCCCAGAAGGAGACTCCCCAAAAGCCTCTCGTGAAAGAGGTTATACCCACTTCTTTTTTGTTCTAGCTCTTTCTAGTGGAGAGAACATTTAACTTATACTTGGTAGGAGGAAACTTCCTACCCAGAAAAACATAGGTTACTTGCTCAGAAAGGGAAAATAAAAAATTTGAAATGTTTTTTGGTTTTTGCTTGCTTACTTTTTCTTAAGTTGTTTTTCTGTTTAGCATTCTGAAGCCAGAGTTTCACACTTGTCTTACACACTTGTTTTCTTAATGGAAGCAACACCAGAGTTAAAGAAAGCCCAGAGGGGGTGCATTTGAAAGGGCACGAGTTGTCCACGTCTCTGCTCTCGCCAGCTGACAAGTGGAGGGGTTAGTGAACGAGCCCCGAGTTCCGCGCAGCTTCTTCAACCGGTTCCCCTCTTAACAGAAAGCTGAGCCCTTGTTTTGACATCCTGGGATTCAGCGAGAAGCCCTGGGCTTATCTTTAATGCCGGTGACTTATACCAAGACTTGACTTTGGGCATTTCTGTGATGTTTTCTGGAGCCTGAACTGGACCATCACAGAATAACAGCACCGTGCCACAGCAATTTCCAGCAAGGGGCACTGATCTTCCGGGGATGAGGTGCCAGGTCTGCCATGGAAGCCAGCAAAACTCCTGCCTTCAGCTAGCTGGTCCAATTAATAAACTTCCAGTAGCGTCACAGCCGCAACCTGGGTGATTTCCATCTCCTGCCCAGGCTAATAAATTGATCTCCTGGAAACGGGCCGTGAGCACAATTTAGAATTTACATATTGTGTCACCCAGATTGAATGCACATTCAGTCATGATATTAGCTCAGATGAAGGACATACTGGATACACTGGCAGAGGCCTATCCCCTAATCAAGAAATTTATAGGCAGACAAATTTGCTGGGGAGGCAGACATCTTCTCTAAATCTAGACATACAAGTCATTTCACAGCTGATCTACGTGTCCCTGAGCTTCCTCAAGGTCAATTAGGGGACTTTGTCCACTTAGTTCAGCTTCATGACTTTACCAAATTACTTGCTGGGTTTGTTTTTTTCTTGATTTCTTTCTTGGTGACTAGAAGCTAATAAAAACTTCACGGAGATTTAGAGACAGCAAATGAAGTTTGTCACCTACCTTTTCTGGTTTTGTTTGGAAATTCCACATGCCCAGCTCTGGAAAACATAACAGAAATCAAAGAAGGAATTGGGCATATTGATATCCAGGCCACACGGACAGGGAGGACACTGAAGATAGGAACAATGACATCACAAAGCAGTGGGTGCCTTCCAGCCTACATGGAGCCAGCCACTTGTTCCTGGCTCTGCCTGTGAAAACGTTCAGTAAAAGCTGGTGACTTGTGGTATTTTGAATAAAGAAATGAGGGCCTGGGTTAAAAACAGACAGGGTTTTGTGAGTGACAGCTTTCTGTCTGAATTCCAACAAAAATAGTTACCAACTTTTTTCCCCCTCCTTTTTCTTTTTAAGGCAGCAAGAAAACATAGACCCCAAACTCTGTGTAATCCCACTCATCTAAGACTCTAAAAATAACAAACAGTTCTGCAGTATAGTTTATGTTATTCTTGGCAAAGCTTAGCTCTCAGGTGACATCAGAGGTGACTGAATAGATATATATACAATGAAGTCAGCTTATAATTAATTTGTTAGATTTGCAAATATAACTGTAAAGGAGCTACAAGCTCCTGCATGACAGAATAGCTCAAACAAGTAGGTTTTTGGCACATGACACATGTTAGACACAGAGTGCTAATTTCCTTAATATACAAAGAGCTCTTAAAAGTGAATAAGATGATAAATAATCCAGTAGATGAATGAACTTTTACATATGCTACAAATATTTAACCCGTGTGACAGTTTTTCTTTTATTATATTATTTTTGTGATTGTTATGGGCTTGTATTTTATGTGGTCCAATCTCTACATCTTTATATCACTTTCATGCTTAGAGAGGCGTTCCTCATTCTGAAGTACATAATTTGATTTTGGATTGGGGAAGGCGTAGTTTCCAATCCATCTGTGAAATTTCTGGAGAGTGGTTCAAGATGAAAATCGGTTTACATTTTTCCTAAATAATTAGCCCGTCATTCCAGCTCCATTTCTTAAGTGGTCCTTGCTTTCGTTACTGAAATGTGGAGTAACCTTTATCATATATTAAACACTCTGTGTGCTAAAAATAAAACGCCATTTCAGCTGAGTGTTTGTTGCACATTAACCCAGGAGCTTGCAGAGGCGGTTTAGAAGCTTGCGGATGTCCTTCCTTTCCTGTCCTCAGCAGGGACTGGAAAGAGAGGAACGGCAGCCAGGGAAACATGAAGCAAGGTCCGCTGCTCTGGGTAATGTCTACAAGGACAAAACAGCAGGCTGAGAGCTTATGATTTAAAGACTCTGCTGCTGCTGAGACACGGAGGCTGCCATTTATCTGATGCTCCCTTGGTACCCAGCACTGCTCTGAGCAGTTCAGGGCTGGTGTCACTCCATGCTGATGACCACCATGATGGGAGATCTTGTATCATCACCTTGGCTTTAGTCACAGGGAAACTGAGGCCCAGATACACCACATGCCCTCCTCGAAGTCTTTTGGAAGAATAGCTACCTAAAATGTGGCTAAACAACCAACCAACAAGGGCCTGGGACTGCTGTCTTCTTGAGAACAGTTCTTCTCAGCAATGTCATTGAATGTCAATGTTCACACCAAGGATGGCCCCGGCAGGTGGCGCATGGGACGGTGGTACTGGGATGTAAGAGGCGAAGTTCAGTGAGTTCTGAGGTTCTGAGAAATGTGGATCACTGCCGGTTTCTAGTGAGTCATTTAACTCCTTCCTTTTCAACCACCCCTTTTCCTTCCTGAAAGGCCGTATGAAAGGCTTTCGTCTAACTGGCTTAGAAGGACTCCACAGAACCCATTTCAATCTCGATGGTAGATCGCAGGATTCTGTAGCCAAATCTCGGGTGGCTGGCGCCCTCTGGGTGTTTTCATTATTTATGATTAGTTGTTCATTTGTCTGACGTGTCTCCAGGGACCAGCAAGGTGCTGGGAGGGCACTTGGGGAGGCAGGTGAGGTCTTCACCCTCACACGGTACCCAGTCACAGGGACATTGCCTCAGTCAAGTCACAGTGTTTGCTGTGAGGCCAGGGGACTCCTCTGTCTCTATTTACAGTCCAGAAGAGCCAGATGCTGAGTTTGGATCAGGTATCAGGGGCCTGGACTCATGGGCCAGCTTTGTTGCTTCCTGTCTTCCCATCTTCCCAATCTAAACCTGAACAACAGAGAGGGAGGGAGTGCAAGAGAGAAAGAGAGAATCAATTTTATTTAGTTTTTCATGTGGGTCTTGTTTTTCTGACACTTGGTGGTGTATGTGGTGCTGGGGTTTGAACCTGGGTCCTTGTGCATGCCAGGCAAGCACTCCAACCACTGAGCCACGGCTCCAGCCCTCTGCACACGCTCTTATTTGGAAGCTGGGAATGTTAGCACAGTCCTGCTGACCTGGCTGGGTCACAGAGAGCACGGAGTGTGCAGCTGCTGTCGGGCTCAGAGCTTTTAATACAGGAGAAGTACCGTCCAAGCACTGCCTCTTGCTTTTTTGCTGGCTGTGTTGTTACTGGTGGTGTTGCCAGTCTTGGTGAAGCAACTGCTCAGGCCACCCCAGCCAGTTGGCTCCAGATGGGGCTCACAGCCTCTCCCGCCCCCTTGCCTTCCTGCAATCCCCAGTGAGGAATGGGCTCCCTCAGCTTTTGTCAGTTCAAACCACATCCTGCCTGTTTCCACTCTCCATAGGAGGCTCGTGACACTGGCGGCTCTGAGATGGGGCAGGCTTCTTGGCAGAGCCATATGGAGGTCTTTTTCACAGAAGTGAAAATAATTCATCCAGTAATGCAGGTCAGGTGCAGGCATGGAGTCGCTCCCTTCCCCCACCCACTTCAGTCAGCTTCCTGGTGAGGGCAGTGAGCTGACACTCAAGCTGCTACTCTTGTCACTCCTGGGACCACAGCCTTCTCCTGGGGGGAAGCCAAGCCTGAGGAGGGAAGGTCGGGGCTGCCATTGGGGAAAGGGCTGTCCCCGTCCAGCCTGGAACCCGGGTCCCAGGGATACCAACATGTAGCCTGCCGTAGTTAGAAAGGACAGCCAGAGCTTCTGGTCGCTGTAGAGTCTGGGGAGGGCTAGGCTGTCTCTGGGCTCCTAGTTCAGGTTCATTCAAATTCTGGTTAGAGCCATAGCTGTATCTTAATGACTTGTTGGTATCACTGGAATGTGTGAGTTAGTCTTGGTGATTGTATTTGGCCCTGGTGAGCAGGGGACATATCTCTTAGCTGGTGGAGCTTGCACTGGGTTACCAAATAGCACAGAGAGCCCATGCTTAGGGTATAGGCAAGCAGGGACACCAAATAAAATACTTTTTCTTTTGATACTGGGGATTGAACCCAGCAGTGCTTATCCAATGAGCAACCTCCCAAGCCCTTTTTAGTATGTGTATGTGTATATATATGTATATACACGTATATATGTATATATACATATATATATATATTTTTAAGAGAGAGGGACAATGAGAAAGAATCAGTTTTATTTAGTTTTTCACGTGGCTTTCATTGCTCCGAGACTTCATCGTGTACCTGGTGCTGGAGTTTGAACTCACAGACTCGCACATGCCAGGCAAGTGCTGTAACTGCTGAACCACCGCTCCAGCCCTTTATTTTCTATTTTGAGACAGGGTCTTGCTAAGCTGCTCAGGGACTTGCTAAGTTGCTGAGGCTGGCTTTGAACCCGCGATCCTCCTGCCTCAGCCTCCAGAGTTGCTGGCATTACAGTCCTGCACCACTGCTCCCAGCCCAAAATACATGTTTTTTAAAAGGATTTAACTCTTTTTCTTTTTTTAAGAAAGAGGGGATAGTGAGAGAGAGAAGCAATTTTTATTTAGTTTTTCATGTGACTTTCATTCCTCAGACACTTTGTTGGGTATGTGGGTGCTGGGGTTTGAACTTGCATACTTGCGCATGCCAGGCAACCACTGTAACCACTGAGCCACTGCTCCAGCCCTAGGAGCTGGAAGAGGAAGAAGAGGAAGAGGAGGAAGAGGAATGGGGGGACAAGGAGGAGAGTGGAAGAAGAAACGACAGAAGGAGCCGCAGTTTGGCAATTCTTAAACTACGGTTTGGAATCCTTATTATTATTTAGATGCATGTGGGCAGACTCCAAGATCCTCCAAATATTCATTGGAAGCCAGGGAAAGAGAACCATGGCCTAAACCAGGTCAGATTTCTGAGTCCACGAGAAGGACCAGGACCTGCCAGTGTGGCAGAGTGTGCCCTGAGTGTGCCATCCGTGGCCCACCGTGTCCAGCGGGCAGCCCAAGTCTGTGTCCTCAGACTTCTGCCTCTGTGTCTTCTGGGAGGCCTGGAAGGCTTAGGTAGCCCTGACCTCAGGAAACGCTGATTTTCAGACATCTGCTCCTGGAGACTTCTGACCTGGGACGCTGCTTATCACCAGGTCGAGGGCGCTCCTTATCTTTCAAGGGTGCGAGGTGAGCCGGCCTGTAAACCCTTAACTTATTAACTTGGCTTTTGCTCTCACTGGGAAGCCATAGGCGGAGTGAAACAAGGTGGGCCCAGCTCACAGAGCCCTCTGCTCCACACTGTGGGCCTCTGAGCACAGCCTGTCCCGGGGCCTCGCAGGGGCAGCGTGAGCCCTTGGCAGGGGCAGGCAATGGGAGTAAAGTGCAGCGAGCGGCTGCAGGCGTGGGGCCTCTTTTACAAATAGCCAGAATTCCGCAGTGCTGAGCGAGTCCCACCCCGAGTCTGGGCTAACTACGGCTCTGTTGTGGCGAGTTACCCTTTTGTCGGTTTAACTGACAGCCCAGATAAGGGGTACTGGGCCGAGTCTCACAGGTTGCACAACCAACCACCCTGCCAGCCGAGGGAAGAGACAAGACCTTTCCAACCTCTATGGTCAGAAACGAATTTCCTTTCTGGCTGTCTTCTTCACCATCAACTCCCTGTCTCCTATTTTTAGTTTTCAGGTTGGTTTTAAGTAGGTTTTGGTCTCCGTGCGTGTTGGGGGAGCGCGCTGGGCAATGTTCCTTTTAACTGTCAAGCATCAGCCTCTTATCAGTATCTATGGCTTCCTTTCACAGTTCGATATGTGCTCAGGGCTGTGGTACACATGGCCCAGGCTTGGGAGCCTGTATGTAAGACCAAGGCCACAAGGCTCGTCTGGGTTGAGTGAATGAGCCCACCTGGGGCAGTTCAAGGAGGAGTGTTCTCTCTGAAAGCCACGTCCCCAAACTCACACCTAGTAACTCACTGCTTGGATCCCTACCCTGCAGTGAAGCTGTCTCCATAGAAGATCGATTAGCGGTCCCCTCAACTGGTGTCCACCTGCGCCCCTCCTGCAACGCCCCCTGTGCACCCCAGTCTAAGCAATCACTGTGCAATTTATTTCATCTCCATCGTGGCTGCCTGTCTGCACAGCAAATGGGACTTCACGGAGGCATCGAAGATGTGGAAGTGTTTTTAACTAATTCAGTCATGCAATCTAGTGTGCCAGGGTCATGCTGCCTCGCTCTCCCCGTGGAGCAGCTGTCAATCCCAGGGGCAGGGGAACCATCCAGCACAAGTGGCAGCATCTAAATTCCCGGGAAGGATAAGGTGAAGCTATGGGCACATTGAGAGGCCTGAGCCTTGAGAAGAAAGACGGGCGAGGAAGGCAAACCCTGGCCCAGAAGAGCAGAGAAAGCCACAGGAGAAGGAAGACAGCCAGTGGGGGTGGAAGGTGCCACTCCAGTGCCACTGATGCTGCACAGTGGCCCCAGGGGCCTGAGACAGGACAGTGGGCAGCAGGGCCTGTGTGTAGCACCAGGACTCCTCCAACTCTAGGCTTGGGGGAACTGAGAGGGTGGGAATGGCCAATTCAGAGGTCCTGGGGCTCCTTGCTCCTGCTCCTTCCAGCTCAGCTTAGGGGCAAGATATGGCATCTGGGAAGCCACAGGCCATGGCTGGGGACTCCCAGTAGAGTCAGAGGGGCCATGGGGCCTGAGCCATGGCGACCTTGCTAGCCCTCTCAAACATCAGTGCATGAAGCACCAAGTCCCCAACAAAAAGGGATCTAACAGATCACGTGGCCCATTCAAGGATGTTAAAGCTCAAACTCAAATAAAGGCTGAGACCAGATAATGCTTTACAATAAGCCTGGGAGAAGTGCACATACCTGTGAGCTAAACACTGGGCTCAGACTTCTCCAGGCATGTAGGGGGTCAGCAGCCACAGGCCAGCTAACCAGTGTCCCAAACTGGCTACCTACACGAATCTCTTGGTAGCTGTTTTGTGCTGAGTCTGGACTCCTCGGGTCCATCACAGGGGGGACAGCCTTGGACCCCGTGTGCTCATGTGTTTCCATTGCTGAATTTTAACAGCTGTGGTCAAGGACGTGGACCCCCAGGCTGACCTCCCTGGCTCTGCTATGCATATCTAATCCCCGACCCCACCGCAATTGATCATTCCTTGTCTTTCCATCTTTCTCCCTCCCTGCTTACCAGTTGCTCGTCAATAATTTGAAACTGTCTTTTGTAAGAGACAGCAAGTGTCGGCAGTTTATCTGCTGTGCAAGATTCTGAGAAATTAAAAAACCATTAAATGTCAGAGAATGAGTGCTGTTAGTGACCGAGTTTGCTGGCAAGCTGTAGTAAGGTTCCCGGACACCTTCTCTCCATCCTGATGCTGTCGGGAACACAACTGCTTTGCTCTTGTCCTAGCGTTTCTTCTCCTCACGTGTCCTTCTGTTTCATGTCCCTGACTCCTCCTGGCTCTCGATGCCCCTGAGAGCTTCCCCAACTCGGCCCACCTGGGAAGTCTCAGTCCCTTGTCACCTCGCTGTGGACAAGTAGATGAACATCAGCTGAGTAAGAAAATCTGCTCAGGGTGTGGAGGAAGGAGGCAAGGAATCTCCTCATTTCAAATTAGCTCAGCCAGAATGGAGAGGCACTGACAGATAGATAAGGAAACCCCAAGGTTGTCCACACCCAGGGAGAGGACTGGAGGCAGGATGATGTCACAGAAATGGAGGTTGTTTTTGTTTGGATTAAACCTAGGGATGTGTGCATCTGAGATGAAATGGGCATCTGGTGGCAGACAGACGTTGGGGGAGAGGGTGCGGTGGAATATCACAGAGGGTGCCAGAGGAAATTACTTCAAAGGACCTTGGTCAGCAACTGGGAGGAGACCATTGAGAAGGGAAAGGGACAAGGACCTGGTAAGGAGGAGTGGAGGGCTGAGAACCAGAAAGAGATCAGGAAGCCTCTTTGCTCTGATCAGAACCTGGCTCAGGAGAGCTTACTTGGATTCTGTGGCACCCATCTGGGTTAGGAAAGGCCTGAATTTTCTTTCTTTCTTTGTTTCTTTGTTTTGGTACCAGGGATTGAACCCAAGGGTGCTTAACCAGAGTCGTCACATCCCCAGCCCTTTTTTATTTTTTTATTTTGAGACAGGGTCTTGCTAAGTTGCTGAGGTTGACTTTGAATTGGTAATCCTCCTGCCTCAGCCTCCCACACCCCTGGGATTCCAGGTGTGCGCCAGTGCACCTGACAGGAAAGAACTGATGTTTGAAAGGTGGCAGTTACAAAGAGATCCTCATCTCCGTTCACTTGTTTTAAGACAACACAACACCGTGAAAGCAATAGAGGTTCATTTCTCACAGTTCTGGAACCCAGGGAGTTGAAGGGGAAGGTGCTGGCAGATTGGGTGCCTGGTGACGGCTGCTTCGCAGTTCAGGGAAGGAATCTTCTTGATGGGTCTTCACGTGGTAGAAGGGCCAGCCGCTCTCCAGGGTGCAAATGCAGATCAGGAGAGCTCCACCCAAATCACGTCCTGATACCCTCATCTCACGTTTGCAACACATGAACTTGGGTGGGGGCACAGGAATTCTCTTGAATGAAAAGGGTGAGAAGAATCAGGACCTTCCCCAAGTGGGGTGACCCTAGGCCACACAGTACCGCTGTTTCAGAGGAGCTCCAGCCAGGGAAGGAGAGTGCGTCTGCCTACTTACCCTGGGCAGGATGGTGACTGAGAAGTCCCAGGGGAACCCCGGTAGCATGCAAGTTTTCCACTGGGTTGCTCCTCTTGCTGTCATCTGCTGGGAAGAGGGTCAAAGTGGGACAGCACAGAGACAAGAAGATAGCTGAGGCCTCTGTGGGCATGGAGAAAGTGACCGCTGGAGTTGCGTCCTATCAGAGGCCAGGGGACCACGCGTGCAAACACTGGAGAAGGACAGCCAGGAAGCGAAGGGAAGAACTGGGGAAGAGCTGCACAGGTAGGATTCAGGAAGGATTCATGGGCAGGTGGCCAAGCATAGGGCCCACAATGAGGTAGGTCTCGGCGATAGGGAAGGAGGGGAGGAATTCTAGAAGGCGTGCACGTGCGTGTGTGTGTGTGTGTGTGTGTGTGTGTGTGTGAATCAGCATGAGTTTGGAAGTGGGCTTATCAGGAAGTGTCCGGTTAAGAGGAAGAATGAGAGACACTAACTAAGTATTCCATGTCACACCATGTGCGGTCCTGACCCACCCATGCGACATCACTGAGCGTCAGGAATTATGTTTGTTTTGCAGATTAGAAAAACCAAGGTTCAGAGAGATTTGAGCCTCGAGAAGAAATCAGAGTAAAATTCACGTCTGTTTCCAAAGCCCTTGCTCTTGATCACAGCCTCTCACTGAGCTGCCTGACTGCTGACCCAGGGTGGAGCTGAGTGGGGTGACATGCTGCAGAGAAGGCCAGGTTGGTGGCAGAGCTTGGAGAGGAGGCAGGAGATTCCTGTGGCACTGCAGCAGGCTGCTGGGGGGCATGGCATGTCTTTGGCCTCAGGAAGGAAGGAAGGAAGGGGTGTTCAGGACAAATGAGCTGAATGGGGCGGTGGGGGTTCCTAGAAGATGCTGGGAGAGCAGGGAGCCACATGGCATGGGCAGTGTGGCCCAGGACCATGGGGGCAGGGGCGGAGCAGTGAGAGAGAAGAGGATCTGCAGAAAGGTACCTTGGAAAGAGATTGACCTGGGACAGAGGAGAGCAGAGAGTTGGGGAGGGACCTGGAGCAGGAAGGACGCTTTCAGGAAGGGAGGTCACGGAGTTCAGGCTCAGATCCTGGTCACATTTCCTAAGCACCTTCCATGGCAAGTTAGTCCGTGTTCCGCAAAGGAGGATCTGTATCTGTGTGAATGTGGGGAGCACTGAGTTGAATAAGACAGGGGGCTCCCCATGGCCTTCTGTATGTCAGGGTCACTCTAGGAGAGGGAAATACAATCTGCATTGCTTCTCACATTTCCTTGACAGTGAGAAACAGGACACTCTGTGAAGCACAGAGATACCCAGTTCCTTTTGTGCCGTGGGTGACGCGAGTAACACACCCACTTGGGTACAGAGCCTGTCCTCTTATTTCCTTGACCACTTGAATTTTATAGCCTGGTTTGTTTTCTTTTCTTTTCTTTCTTTCTTTCTTTTTTTGTAAGAGAGAGGGACAGCGAGAGAAGAGAGAGAGAGAGAGAGAATCAATTTTATCTAGTTTTTCATGTGGCTTTCAGTGCTTGGAGACTTCGTTGTGTACGTGGTGCTGGGGTTTGAACTTGAGTACTTGTGCATGCTGGGCAAGCACCGTAATGCTGAGCCACACCTCCAGACCCCTAGTTTGTTTTCTTAATCTTGCTTTGTGGCCCCCTGAGCCGCCGGGACCTCTTCCCTGAGTCTGCAGCTGAGAGGTGCGTCACTCTCAAGGTGCCTGTTCTGCAGGCAGGAGGGCCTGGCCGTGGCAATGAACTTGCAGGCTTGGGGACACTCTCCCCATCTCTTCATTGCATATGCCTTCCGGTAGATAGAGGAGAACCATCCTCTCTCTGAAGAACGTTCTGCCCCAAAAAGACCCAGGAGAGACTTTAAAACAGCCCAGGCTCCCCAGGAGTACAGCAAAAATAATAATATAACTTATTTGCTATAGAAGAAAATATAGAATAAGAAGGACCTTGGACTCTGTCCAGAGGATATTACTTACAAAGGAACCACCATCCTTGGTCTCAGTGCTGAGGAGGTCTGAGCCCTGGGGACTGCCACTTGGTGGGGCAGGGAGAATTTAGGGAGAAAGTCTGTCCGCATAGTTACTAGCTACAAGGTGCCTCTCAGCATGTCAACTGGAGGAGGCAAGGATCAGACTCCAGGGACAGTTCCAAAGGCCGGAAGTCCAGAGACCACAGCCCAGCCACTGATGGGCTGGCTAACCCTGGGCAAAACACCCTGTGTGGTTTCTTCCTTTGGGAAAAAAAAAAGAGGAGAGAGAGAGTACAAGAGATAAAATCTGATCTACCTCTCGAGGTTCAGTTGGTTTCTGTTTTGTTTTTTGTGAAGAGCAATTACAGAAATGATACCAAACCCTTGTGAAAATAAGTACAGGCTCTATGCATTTCTAGCAATAATAGCAAGTATTCTCACTGGGATTCTGGCTCACTTTACCACGATAAAATCACTGGTAGATTTCTAAGAGGTTACTCCTCTGTGTATATACCTTCCCTGTAGAAAAAGGTTTCCTGGTGGGGAAAAGGAAGGGGCACTCAGTCCAAGTTGTGCACTGGGCTTTCTGAATTTCTCTTTCCCAGGTGACTAGTGTTTTCTCCAGGTCTCCATTTTGGTCATATTTCAGAAGCAGCTGAACATCAGATTCTGAACTCTAAGAACGAACTTAGAAAAAATAATGAGATTAGCAGATAAGTAAACAAACGTTTTAATTGAGACTTAAACGGCAGAAGTACTTTCTGCCGTATGGAATTACAGTTTCCATATTCTTTGTTGGTCTGCATGAAACCAAAACCCAGAAAGTTATATTAAACATAATCACCTAACTCCACAGGGCCTCGGAAAGAGTTTTTAATGTGGCAATTTAAAGGCTTGCGATTGTGCAAAACACAATGGCACAAATGAGTGTTTCTGTTGCTTTTGTTTCCTACAGAAAGGAGGTTTGCTCTGGGGGAGTGCAGATGAGGACCAAGTTTCAGACCTTCTGCCCACTCCTAAAAGGCCACATATCGCAATGGGCCTCCCAGACTCTTCGAACAGGTGGATCTGAGGCCAATCTGGAGTGAGGTCCTATAGCAGGTTTGTGTTGGGAGGAGCTGACCCCGGCTCCCTGGAGTGATTCTAAGTTGAAAACTTCTTTTTTTTAATTTAATGCATATTTCATAGACTCCCATGTTAAAAGCTTTCTGATTGATTGGCGGCAGGGAGCCAGTGCTCTTATCTTACTGGACTCAGTTCCTACTTCTCTGCAGTGCTGCGTCCTGTCCTTGGCATCTGCAGCCATCTGGAGTGAGACCAAGAACAAACAGGAAGGCCGGTGATACTGGAAGGGGCTGCCCTGCTCTTCCTCCTGTGAAGGCCAGGGAGCTGCACTTGAGACACGCTCTGTGGGGTCCTCACTCCTCTCTCTTTTGGGTGCTAAGGGGGCTGCTAATGGTAAAGCAGGTGTGGGGCTTCCTGGGTCCTGCAGCCTTCTCTTTCTTGGCCCTGCTGGAAGCATCTGTGGGCACCTACCTCCCCCTCTTTTTGTTGTCCTTACATTAGGAATGGACAACTGTTTTAACATGTAACCACAGGCCACATGTGGATCTTTAAACTTAAGTAACATTAAGTAAAATTTAAAATTTTATTCTTTAGTCACACTACCCATAATCAAATACTCAACAGCCCCAGGTGGTAGGTGGTCACCATATGAAACAATACAGATTCGGGACATTCATGTCACTGGACTGGGCTGCCTTGGACGTTACCTAGCAAGGCCTTGATTTTAACAAATTTTAAAGAAATGCACCACAGGAGAATTAAATGACTTTTCCAAGGATATCCAGGGACTTAGAAGGATATACATGTAACTTTTTAAGATAGCTCTGTGATCCTTTATTTCAATCTTGACTTTTGAAATAAATTTTCCATATCAAATATATACTTGATTTTTACAAGTACAACCATCCCCGGTAACAAAGGTCTTGAAGAATAAAAACACGGGTTTCATTTTGGAGAGGCTCACCAGGGTCTATTTAAAATTTTTCACCATTTTTAGTGGCCTGTGAAAAATCCTCAAGAAGAAGTCTGGATTTGTTTTCGGAGACCAAGAATCATTGCTGTGTTTGTCCCTATCTGGAGGTGTGTGAGGAATACCATCACGCTCCCCCCGTTTTCCCGTCACTAACAGACTGGGCTCAGTTATACAAGGAGAGCAGCAGGTCAGCCGTGCCCTGGAGTTGGAGGAGTGACAGCGATAACCTCAACAACAGTGGGCGTCTCCGGCAGAACGCGGTTGGGAGGAGTGGGTGCAGACTAAACACCCTCGATGGACGCAGCCTCAGGAGATTGGAGACTGGCGGCTCCCTCACCTGACCTGTCCAGGGTTTATGCAGAGCCTCATGCATGGCCTCCTGGGAGCAGGGGGCAGAATTCATGGTGGGGGGTAGTCTGACGCCTTGCTGACTGCAGAAACCAAGTTCAAAGAGCCAGAGATGGGGATTCAGGACTTAGGGACTCTTAGAAGGTGCTCCTACAGCAGGAGCTCAGAAACTGCTCCTGAAAGCCACCTTTTTTGCTAGGCTTCCTTTATGTGATGTGTCCTGGCAGAAAGAGATGAAAGGGAATACCGGGCAGTAGGTTTTAGTTATTCACCAACTGAAATTGATCTGCTACTAGTCTAACAGACAACTGAACCATGGTACAGTGAGCAGATAAAAGAGTCTGCGTTCACTGTGGTGTTTATTAATTTCTTCTTTATTATGAAGACCTCTCCCCTGTTCTTTCGGGCCCTTTTGGGCCCTCACCTGCCCACATGCAATAGGGAAATTTAATGCCCAGCAGCCATCTCCTCTCACCACAAACGGTTGTGTTTCTTTAAATTCGGGGCCTTGTTGGAGCAAACACCATGGGAAGCTCAGGTCTCCATGGATGTGATTTTATTGAGCAGAGCCTGAAAATCGGGGTTCTGGACAGTATATTGGGTGAATTACATGACAAGAGGTTGCTCTCCAGAATCGTAAACCACTTTCAAAGGAGACGAGACAGGAGACCAGGTCTGGAAGACCAGATGAGGGAATGGAGCATCGATTAAATGACACAGATCCAGGAGAGGACGGCCCAGGGCCCAGAAGGTCAGATACTCAGCAAACCTAACCCTGGTTCCCACACTCATTTTAATCCTGCTTTGTATGACTGAGCAGGCTCCCTAACTTTTCCCACGATTCAGAGAGAGGGCGAGGGGGGCAGAGGAGGGGCCCTCATGGTGGTACCCACAATCTCTTCCACTTCTTGTTGTGAGTCCTTATTCCCCTCGGAAATCAGCCTGGGATGTGCTATGCAGGTTCCTAGGTGGGTCCTCTGGTCCAGGTGAGGGCGTGCATGGGGAACGCACAGGAAGCAAGAAGAAATCAAACCAGAGGAAATTGCTGGTCTGCACCTGTGGAACTGCAGACGGAGCTTTGAAGAGAGGCGCCCCTGGCTGCTGAACCTGCTCCCTGTAGGTCGGGGGTCTCCTTAAAGGATGGAGCTTCTGGATTCAGATGGTGTGGATGGCTGGAAGCTGACCATACTGTCCAGCAGTGGTGGGGACCAGCATGCCTGGGGAAGGACAGCAGGTGGTGGGGTGGAGATTATCCTTTGCCTACATGGCACAGTGCTGACTTTGGCCTCAAGGGCCACCTGGTGACCTCAGAACGGCAAGCTTCCTGTAGCTGGAAAAAATCAAACTTCAGCTTCTTTACTATTAGCTATGAGGTACTGGGAAAATAAATTAACCTCTCTAAACCTCCGACCCTTTACCTATTGTGGTAGGCTGTATTGAATGTCCACATCCTTATTTCCAGAACTTATGAATGTTTCCTTACATGAACAAATGAACTTTGCAGACATGATAAGTGAAGGACAGTGCGATCAAGAGATTATTTGGGGTTGTTTGGGTGGGCCAGTCCTAATCAGGGATTGGTAAGGGGGAGACAGGAGCATCAGAAGAGGGTGAGGGAGAGGATGTGCTGAGGGAAGCAGGGGCTGGAGAGGTTTGGGGAAGGGGCCGTGAACCCAGGAATGGGGGGAGTGGGGAGGCTCTAGGATCTGGAAAAAGCAAGTGAGCAATTCTCCCCCATAGCCTGTAGAGGGACAGAGGTCTGCTGGTAGTGTGGTGTGAGAACAGTGACATCTATGAAATTCAACAATAATGGTGCTCACGGCATAGGAATGCTGCCATGGATTATATGATATCTAAAGCCCTTAGTACCCTGTTTTTAGAAATTACATTATTGGAGCAAGGATCTGAAGTCTGTCTTGAAGCCCCCCGCACGCACCCCACCCCCACTACTCTAAAGAAAACCCAGGGTGGTTGGAAACGGATGCAGCTCTGCCAGATTCCATGGCAGTGCACTTTAGGACAGCTGGATGCTTCCCAGTCCTTTCTCTCAGAATGCTTTTGAGACCGGGTGTCGCCTGTGGGTATTCCCATCAGCACATCTGTCCACAGGCCTGTGGCTGGTTCCTGCATGTGAGCCCCGCACTGCCATCTCCCTGGTGTCTTTTGCAGGATTCCATGTGAACTTGTAGCACTGTCTCAGATAAGGTGGCAGTGAAGATAAGAAGTGTCACCCAGCTGTGTGGCTGTGAAGGGGGTGAGGAGGACGCAGAGGATGTCATTAACAAATAGCTGGGTGCCTGCCAGGGTGTTGCACAAATCTGGTGACTTGGTGTGATAACTCCCCAAGCATTCTTATTTATCCCTGTCTGAGTTCCTGCCCCCCTTCTGGCTTTGTTTCGTACCTGGGAGACTAAATATACAAATGAACAATGACCAGACCGCATATAAAAATAGAACTCTGACCCGAAATCTGTAGCAACTGGTGCAGGAAAGCAGCCCACAGTCTACAGTGAACAGCCCAGGAAGCCACTGTGCATTAAGACAGACTTACAGGGGCTGGAAAGGTGGCTCAATGGTTACAGCGCTTGCCTGGCAGAAGAGAGAATGCTGGTTTGAACCCCAGCACCATGCATACAATGATGTGTCATAGCAACAAAAGCCACATGAAAATTAAATAAAATTGATTCTCTTTCTCTGTCTCTTTCATTGTCCTCTCGCGTAAAAAAAAAAAAAAAAAGAGACAGATGGACAGGTAGTCAGAGCTCTATCCTAACAACAACCCAGAAACCATCCAATATCGTCTGTCATGTCACAATCAGCCCCAGTGCCCAGGGTTTGATCACAAACTGATGACTGTCTTAATTTCCCCCGATTCCAGTTTAAGACAAATCAAAGTAAGACAAATAAGCCCCTCTAACTAATCATATGGGTGTCCTGCCTCGAACACACCTCCAGCTTCCCAGTGCCACCCACCTCTGACCAGAGTGTGCCCAAAGCCTTTCCTTATTTTGCACTACAAAGCTTTCTCACTCCTATGGAGGACTCCCTTGCCATGTAGTTAGTGCTGAACAAATAGCCCTTGCTTCTTGCTCTTCTGGGGTTGGCCTTCACTTACTCCTGCACACCACAAAACGAGTGAGCATGGATTTGGAGGTGAGAATGTGGTCCATGCTCTTGGGCTCGGACACACTTGATTTCATGTGATTGGAGTAACAACTGTGGCTCCCGGTGCACAAGACACTTCTTGGTTCCTGTCTTTGTGTTTTTGTGTATGGTTTCGTAAGGAACAGACTAGTGTGATGAAATAAATAATGACTGAGTTCTATTTGAAATTGAATTAGTTATGGCACAACTGGGTGGAACATAAAGGAAGTAATTAGTGAAGGCAAATGGGAAAAGTCCAAAATTGGAATTTTGTTTTTAAGAAACACTTGGGAGAGAACAATTTAGGAAGGAAGACAACATATGCCTCTGTTCCCTGGGACCCAAAACTCATTTTAAAGAAAACAATGAGAAGGTAAGTTTTAAGTGGTGTCCCAGGGAATGTTAGAAGCTAATGTCACTAATCTAAAGGCCCTTAGTGCCAGGAAACATGCAGGTGGTTACAGGCAGAGATATTGCAGGAAGCCCCTGTGGACATCTCAGATTGTTCGTCTTTTACTCTCTGAAGTGCTATTGTCAAGACTGCAGCTAAGTTTATTGCTAGGTAATATCAAGATGCATTCTCATGATGTGTACCTGGCTCCAAGGACACAGTTGATTATTATCCTTGGTGGGGGGTGGGGGGGTCATTCATCATTCTCCCCCTCATTCCCTCTCTCTCTTTGTAAATAAAAATGACAAGTCAAGGTTTGGTAGTAGTTAAGAAAATTGTTGACATTGTGGTCGATGGCTGGAATTTGCTTCAGTTTCTTAATTTGAATCCTTCCACCATCTTTGTAGACATTGTGGGTTTATTATTTTCCGCAGTTGCACAGCTTTTAGTGATTTAGAATAATAAATAATGTTTGTTTCTGTTTTATGTGGCACTACAATGCCTTGACATTCACCATTTTGGTCTTCCTTACCCCACTGTCCCATGAGGCTGGTAGAACATTGTAGGACAAAGGCTTAGTCCCATTGAATTGATGAGAGCAGAGATTAAAGAAGCCAAAAGCTTTGCCTTGCAGGCAGGTTAGAACCCCAATCTGCTAATAAGAGTCACTGCCTTCCAGTAAGACTAGCAATACTCAATTTGAACATAATCCAGACGTAGTTTCCCCTTTGAACTGACACCAAATGTCTCAAAAGCAAGAACTGTTGGGGTAAGCTTGCAAACGAGGAATTGAGGGAGTTTGAGACAAAGATGTTTTCCTGCCTTAGCAACTTAATTAGCTGATAGCGGTAGGGGTAGGGTAGGGGGACTTGCAGAGGAAGGCTTTTGATGGACATGCTTCTCAGCATCAGCCAAAAGATCTCTATATCCAGAGTCACAGCTGTGCTCTCTGACATGGTAGCCACCAGCCACCTGTGGTCACTGAGCATCTGAAACATGGCTTATTTGACTAGAGATGCACAACCCCTATCAGTTCCACCTCGATTTCAAAGACAGCACAAATAAAGGGTGCCAACTCTCTCCATAAGTTTTACATTTACTGTATGTTGACAGGATATATTGGATCAAATAAAATATATCATTAAATTCCATTTCATGGGATTCTGTAAAGATTCTATTGTGGCTACTAGAAAATTAAAACCCATGCATGTGCCTCACACTTGTGGCTTATGTTTTATTTCTCTGGGGCGGTGCTGGTCCAGAGGTGTCCCCTCAGGACACCACAGTCACTAGGTGGGGGAGGGTGAGTGTGGCCAGCTGGTTCACTTGTGGCTCAAATAGAACAGAGACCTGCAGTAAAGTCCAGAGGAAAGAAGCTAGCCCACCGTGGCCCTGGGAATGGGGCCTCCGTCATGCGAGAACATTAAAGAAGTCCCAAGAGTTCCATGGGCAGTTTCAGTGGAAACATGTTCCCTTGGGAAATCCCGTTTCTTTCCTAAACTCCACTCAGGGCAAAATGGATTATTGCTTCCTGAAAATCGAACCGGAGGACTTGAAAGGGTTTCATATTAAAAACAGAAGAACTAAGAAGGAGAAAAATAATGATACTTCTCAAAGCTTTTAGAACAAATGCTTGCTTGTGAGAAATAGTTTTCCTATAAATATTTTATTCCTCCTCTTCCCCCTTTGTTCTCCAGCTGAGAGGTTCCACATGGATGTAGAGATGATGTTCCCCTTGGGAGAGAGGATCAAAGCCACCCTGGGCCTGCTGGCTGCTAAGCTTCGCTCGGGATCCTTGCAGCTTCCTACCCTCACTGCCTGCAGGGCTCTGAGAGCGAGCTCCCGCAAAACGGGACAACGGACAAGAGGCAGAGGAAAATCCGGAAGTCCATTGCACCCAGGCGATGATTTCAAACAGAAAGTTCAAGGTTCAGCTAAAGAGAGAAATGTGCATGGTTTATCTGTGAGCACAAACAGTTGGAAAGACAGTAGTTAGTCACATAAATGGCGGGTTGCTCCTGAACGCAATGAGACCATTAAATGGTTCAAGATAAATATTAAAAAATGACAACAATCATGCTAGATTCTAGAATGAGTCATTAGGTTAAGGACTGGGTCTTAATCTTCTTATGCCTAGAGCCCAGGCCTCACTTGTCTTTAGAGCAGGACAGAATAAACAAATGTTTTGTGAACGGCTGAATCCATTAATCAACACACAAAATAAACAGTGAGTGCTAACCAATGTGCCTGAGGTATTGAATCTAGAAAACTGGGAAAATGGTAGACAAGGGAGGAGCTGGTGTTGGAGGTAGATTATAAATTTGATTCACCTATAGTTGACCCCAGCTGAGATTAGAGCAGATATCCAGGTGCCCGTAGGCAGCAGGTGGCTGCAAACAGAAGACTAAAGGTTACCTTTGATAATGCAAGTCGGTGCCTGGCTAGGGAGCCAGGATCGTATTTGGTGTGATCCTTTTAGAGTGATGTTGAAACATGGGATGTGTTCAAATGGAGGGCCGGCGGTGGTACAGGGCTGAGATTATGTCTGAAACATAGCTTTGCAGAGCAAAGCCTACAGGGACATAGATGGCTGTCTTAGCATTTGGTGACGTGACATGCAGCAGCTGTAGGCTGGTTCTGTGGCCCTGCAGGGAGACAAAATTCTCCACGGGCCCCTCATATTTCTGTTCACCTTGCAGGCAAGGCACTGACTGCTCTTCGTTCCAGATCATCTTTTCAAGAATGTTTCTGTAGTGGGCACCCTTGCCAGACAGAAGGAATATCTCTCTCCAAAACAGAGACAGTCTACCACCCTATTGTAAGAGAATCAAGTTCCCTAAACTCAGTTTCTGTCCTGTATTACAACCTGTTGAGTCCACAGGTGTCATCTAGCACTCTTCAAACCCTCCTGTGGGAATGGAGGTGTGGGAACCCCTCTCAAGGCTGATAATTCTAGCAACTGCAATTACTACGAGTAATAAGCTGTCCTTTGACTCTGACCCAGGAGTCTCATGTTTTCAGCCAGCAACCATAAAACTGTGGCAGACAGACTTGTTAGCTTGCAAGGTGCCTAGCAGGGAGAACCACCAGGCCTTAGAGTTTTTGACAGTCAACCTTAGAGATTCTTATTCTGGAGTCATTGGAGGGGCTGCAGGAGACCCTGAAAGGAGTCTGCAATTAGTCAAGTCAGAGATGGTTCTCTTCTAGGGCATAAGAGAAGAGAGAAGAAAGAACAGACCTAATTGCTCTGGGAATCTGACTTTCATTACAGGTGGGAGCTAAAATATTTAAGCAGCATGTAATAAGAATGGCATGGGGACACGCAATCAAGGACACAGATAGACCAATGACAAGTAGAATAAAAGGGTAATGTGCACAGTTTAAAGAATGCAAAATAGCAAAAAGGGATTTTTAAACATTTTCAGCAAAAAGGATACAAATAAAACTCCATCTAATGTATCACTTTTTCTTTAACCATCCGTTGATGGACACCTAGGCTGCTTTTGTGGTTTGGCTATTGTGAATTGTGCTGCTATAAACATGGGTATGCGTGTATCACTATAGTGTGATGACTGTAATTCTTTAGGATTAATGCTGGGTCTTGGTGGTTTCATTCCTAGTCTTCTGAGGAGCCTCCACACTGATTTGCATAGTAATTTACAATCCCACCAACAGTGTAAACGTGTTCCTTTCCCCCCACATCCTCTCCAGCATCTATTATTGTTCATGTTCTTGATCAGCCTCATTTTTAAACATCAGTAAAATGGGGGATAATAATGTTTGCTTCATTTGTTTTTGGGAGATTTGAATAAGAGGTTGATGTCATGATCATGATGCAATGTTGGCCTCCTACCTTAAATTCTCTTTCTTTTCTTGCTGCTCCTGTTTGAAAGAGGAGCTCCTGCCCTATGTGTCGTAAGAATCCAGGTCCCCTAAGGCTGGTGCTGGGGCCAGACCCTGCCCTGGAATGGGCCTTTCTGGGAGATCCTCTGCTCTCAGTACCAGGGCCATCAGAAAATCCAGGTGCAGTCTCCACTTGGTGGCAGTGTGTGCTGGGACAACACAAAATCATCACTAAATCCATCGCCTTCTCTCCTCTTCCCATAAGCATGAGGCAGGAATACCAACCAAATGTGCATTTTCACTTTTAAAAAGTACAGAGGGATCAAAGCACCATAACGATTTGAAACTCAACCCCATCCTCACGAAAAACACAGAAACAGGTTGGTTAACACCTGCAAACTTCACGGTCCCATTTACCCCTCAAACTCATACTTTCCCTCCCCCATTTTATCCTACGTGATATATATATTTTTTTAACAGTGAGGGACAGTGACAGAGAGAGACAGAGAAAGAATCAATTTTATTTAGTTTTTCATGTGGCCTATACTGTTCTGAAACTTCATTGTGTACGTGGTCCTGGGGTTTGAACTCGTGTACTTTCGTATGCCAGGCAAGCACCGTAACCACTGCTCCAGCACCCTACATGATTTTTTTTTTACAGTTAACATTTAAAATGGAGTAGTCTCTCATAGTTTTCTACAACAGAAGTTGCCTCTATGCATTGAAATGGATTTCAGTGACCCTAAGTCTTGATTTTTTTGTTCCTAGATTGAGTAATTATCACGATCATCATCCAGTGGCCTGTTTTCTTGGAGCCCGCAGATGCATTTGGACATGAAAGCCCTGTGGAGCAGGGCTGGCTGCCTCCCTGCCCGTCTGCTCTGAGCTTCCACTGCAGACCAGAGGGGTCTGGGGAGGGCTCGTGGGGAGGGGTCTCCCTCCAGTTGGCTGGGGAGCCGCTTAAGACAAAGGCAGGTAACACCTCTGCACGTGTTTGAGTTGACGTTTAATTTTAAAATATTTTGTTATAGTTAGTGACTTAGGATATACCTTTCAGTACATTGTTAGTAGTATGAGAAAGAAAATTATCCTTCCGTGTGCGGTGATTTATAGCCCCCGCCAGGATGTATTGATGATCCCTGCTGGATTGCCGGGTGATTTCCACAGAGTCTGTAGAGGGATTAAGGAGCGTTGAGAAGAGGGGGTTCCCCTACCAGCTATCTTAAACTCTCCTCCCAGGCTCCAGCCACGCCTCTGTTGTGCAACCATTTCTTTCTGTCATTGTCTCTTCCAAAAGAGAATGGTGGGACTGGCTACCTTTCTGGCAGCCTCTTTCCCCAAGGCTGCTCTGAAATTGAACTTGACACATGCTAACAAGGAGCTTGTTTGAGAAGTTGACAGTTGACACTTTAAAATGTATGTGCTGTGTTCCTTTTTTATTGTATTAGAATCTAAATAGCATGATGAAGTGATACTCAACATTTTCTTCATGAAAAATACAGAAATGGAATTTTTTGTTCTTCTTATTTTTTTAATTTTGAAGGACTGGGGATTGGACCCAGGGCAGTTCTACGTCTGAGCCCTTCTTATTTTTTATTTGAGACAGGGTCTTGCTTAATTGCCAAAGCTGACCTCAACTTGGCATCTTCCTGCCTCAGCCTCCTGATTGCCAGGATGACAGGTGTGTGTCACCATGTCTGGCTAGAAATGAATTATTTTTGACCTCTAGAAAATATATATTTTTCATTTTTTTCTCTCCTCAAATTCATGATTTTATCCCCCTCCCATTTTATCCTAATATGGTTTTCTTTTACAACTGAAAGTTTAAAATTGATTAGCTCCTCATGATTTTCTAAAACAAGTCTGAATATTTGTGACTATAGGTTTGACTTTATTTCTGGGTTGAGTAATAATTATAATTATTATTACCCAATTGATGAAATATACAAATGTATTACAATAGTAAGTTGTTATTAAATATAAGCTTAAATATTATTGGAAATACACCTGTCAAAGAGACGAATGATCTGGTTTATCTCTTCTCCTCACAGGACACATCTCCATAAATAGAAATTACTGCTAGGAGGAACTAGGGTTCCCCATCAAGTCTATTCTCACTTTTCGCTGTTAAGTATATTAGCTCTTAGGAGTGTTGTTCCTATCATCAGTAGACAAAAGTGGAGTTTTGTTATAGTGACCTAACATGGTTCTTTGAATTTCTGAGTTATATTATAAAACACATTTTTTAAAAAGCCAGCTTGGCTAGGACCCTTGCAATTCTGTTGAAAACAAGGAATGAGAAAAACATTTGACCAAGGGATTTGGGCCCGTCATTAGAGCCCCAGGATTTCAAACCATGCCTTTTGGTATCGCAAGGGTTTTAACACTCCAGGACCATGGTATGCAGGTAAGTTGACTCTTTGGGTGGAAAAAAAAAGAAAAAAGAAAGAAAGAAAAAGAAAAATCTCTGCTTTGTAACTTTTGCTCATTTCCATGGTGGGACTACTTGTTAAATGCCATGGCTAATTTTAAGCCTCTGCTTTGACTTCACTGCCATGGAGCTGGGAAGAGATCTGCCATTTCCTCCCTGGCCAGAGTTCTATGGCAGGGTCCTATAGCAAGTTTTGGGGCAGTGACAGATGATTGAGAAAGAAGAAGAAGGTGAGAACTGGTCTGATCTCAGGTGCTTTGTCAAGGAGATCAGTTTAGGGAGATTATCCATGGGTGATGGGAACACTGGTTCCTTGGCACATCCCATGTCTGGGTACACATTGGAAAGGTTGTGCCCCCTTGGGTCCATGTACAGCAATTTGGAGACCACTGATTGAAAGAAGGGATGGAGCACAGGCCTTGAAATCAGCCAGACCAGGGGTCCAATCCCCCTCTGTAAGCTATGATGGCTGAGAACTTGGGCATTGTTTAACTGCTGAGTCTCAGTTTTCTCTTACTAAGTAGGAGCCAATACGTACCTTTCAAGGTATGAGAACAGGTGGTGGTATGCACCTGGTGTTCTATTTAGCAGGTGCTGAACAGGTGGATAATACTAGCAGAGTCCTTTTTAAATGAGTGAAAGGGAACAGACTGGGAGGGTTGAAGCGCAGGATAGCAGTACCCAAGCGTAAACAGGAAACCCGGTGTCCCTTGCAGCTTAGGGTTTCCATGCTCCAAAGCAAGTGGCTGCTTTGGCTGTCTTAAAACGTTAGCTTCAATATGCCACGAGCAGCTCGTTGCCCTCCTTTTTGTATATTCCTTCATCTTATGGAGCACACAGATTGGGAACTCTAATCCATATGGAAAAATGCACCCAACAGGGACAGCAGCTCTCTTGGGGAGAAGAACTCAAGATCAGTCCATCTTGGACCTATCCAGGATGATTAGTGAGCAAGAAACAAAAGAGGCTCCTTCTCATGTGGTTTCACTGGTTGGCTGGTCCCCAGGGGCTTCATTAGAGTGGGGTTCGTGATCGTTCTACCAGCTTGTTAAGAAGGCTTCCCAAAGTTTTGTTTAACGACAATGAATGGGAGGGAAAGTCACGTTCACACATTATAAACAATCTACGGCACAACCAATATCTCACACTGTACTTTATTTTTCTTCACAACATTAACTGGACAGACAAGGAAAGTTGAATAGTAATGTGACAATTCTCAACAACACAAAGTGCCATCATATTAATGGTAGCCAACTGGAGACTTACTTTACCTTAACTATGTAAAGTATGCTTACCATATTTTTTTGTATATACAGTGTTGCAGAGATCAGCTACCCCTAAAAATTATCAATCTTAAAAGCAGCCCATGGAGGGTAACAGTATGAAAATCTTGATAACAAAAGCTTTCAATACAAAAAAAAAAACTTATTGCATACTTATATTACTTAAAAAAATATAACCCCAGTAATTCCAAACAAAAGTAAAACGGTTGAAAACAAAGATATTAAAATAAACACAACCACCAAAAGAATCTTCCCCAATAGAAATTTAAACAGTCATCGATTCTTCAAATACTACCTTGGAGGGGAAAAAACTTTATTAAATGAGTGAGCTGGAGGGCCCCCTGCAGATTTCCCAGGGTGAAAGGCGTTATGGTCAGCTAACAACTTGGTGATTTCCGAGGAACCAGCCTCCCATCTTCTGAGAGTCTTTTCATCTTCCATGCTGAGTTTGGTACTCAGAATAACCTTGCCACCCACAGAACACTGGACTGACGTTATTTTCTTGGGCAGTCCTGATGATCTGGTATGGCCTCACCCTGAAGAAGGACACAGTACCATTTGTACTCCATCTGGTTTTCCTTGTGCCCCAAAAGATGCATATTTCATGGCTGTCCAAAGATATGGAAGAGAACGGTACATTGGGGAAGGCTAAGGGAGTTGTGTGATCATTTACCCAATTCAGTTTCACATTGTTTCATTTAATTCTATTTTATTTAAATTTTTTCTGTATTGTGCATCATAAACACTTAGAAACAGATGTCTCTACCAACCAGAAGTTTGTCATTAAATATCCTTTTGGTTAAAACGGCAAATTTATGATTAAAATACCCATTGGATATACCCAGTGTGAACTATATATTCCTGCATGGCTGTACTGAGCTAGACTTTGAACTGTGCTGGGGTGTCTCCGGGATCTAAACACCATGTAACTGTAAAATTGTTTCTTATTTGTTGCATAAGGGCTTTTGTGGAGGCATCAACTGACCCTAATAAAAGTACCTCATGCCTCATAGTTCTGGCTATTCTAAAAAGCTGTACTCCCTAGTCCAATCTTGGGAATGTTTCACACATTTAAAAATTCTTCCTCCCTCCGACCCTCACGACAAATGTCCTTTGTTTCATAATAATAATTTTTTTAAAAAATCCTTGAAAGATCCAAACTGAGGAACAATACAGATCTGATTGGAACCTTCAAAAGCCTGACAATGTAGACTTGTATTTCTTAAAAAGTGTGTAACCACATTTGTCCGGGCCGCAATGACACCACAGCATGAGATCAGATAGAATTTCAATTTCCTTAGCCTGGCTTGTATTTCAAGCCCTTCCTGTTTTTTTCCTGATAGAGTAGGTGTCCATTACTAACTATAAGTGATAAGAAAGTATAAAAACAGCCACTACCTTTAAAGCACAATTAGAATTAGAGTTGAAGATCACATTAATACATTATTTTAGTCTAAGCTGAATTCCAAATATAGACTCCTAAGCTTTTGTCCATCCAATAGATCCTTGATGTGAAAGCTAGACATGTGTGGGGCGGGCCATAACTGTTTGCATTTAATCTTGATTGTTATAACTCCTCTTGATTTATAAGCACTTTCTAACTTCTTCCACTGGGCGGGAGTCAGTTGGGATGGAGAGCAATAAGCCTTTATATAAAAGTCACATATGAAGTTAGACCACACCTGAACTTGCAGGGACAGGTGATCTGGGCAGGGATGTTGGTTTTGGGCTTAAAGTATAAAAAGTGCTTCCTTATTTCTAAAATGTGACTTTAATTGCAATGATTAAGCCTACAAAAATTTCAGCTCCTGCAAAATGTTGTAGATGAGCTGCTGGCTACAGAACATGTCAGCTGTCCTTGGGTCTGTCTTTCTGAAAGAGCACGGAGGCATCAGGAGTCCTGGGAGGTTCTGGGAAGAATCTTCTGGTGGACTCTTTTTTAGAGCCTGGACCCCAATTTGGAAAGTGCAAGTGTTTGTTTTACTCTGACCCTGACCAGTGTAGAGCAGATTCCTTCTCATGCATAAAGGGTGTTTAAGATTGAGGTGTGCATCCTTTCTCAACACGAAGAGTGTCAGAATCGGTCCTTGTTGCCCTACTGCAAAATAATAGAGACAAAAAAGAAAAAAAGAAAGAAGAAGAGAAGAAATGACTAGATGAGGGTTTATATACATTCATTACTTCTAACATGTTTTTAACAACAAGAAAAATGCAAAATGAACTACTCTCAGAGCGAGTTAGCTGCAATACTGTACAGTTCTAGGGTCAGGTAGCTGGGCATGTTTACCTTTAAAACCAGACTGACAAAACCCCAGAGCCAAAGGAAACCAGCCAAAGTTAGGCCCTGTGACCTTTTTCTAATATATTTACATTTTTCAAATAACCTGCAAATCCCAGTTTGAACAATAACAACAACAAAACACAAACAGCTTTTATTTTAAAAAATGTCCATGTTCTTCATTGTTACTTCTAAAGCAGCTCGGAGGGTCTCGCCACTTGGAGTATGCTGGAAACAGACTCCACAACAATGCTCTTGGCAGGATAGCAGCACAGGGTTTGATTTTCCATATTCATCACTTTGAGAATGTAAACCTTTCATAAAATAATATTTTACTTAAAAATTAGAATCATTCAAAGGTCTGATCATCTTGTTCCCTGAGGCCCACCAGGGAGGTCTGGCTCCACACCACAGGCTTCCTGCTTTCTCGGTGAAGTTAAGTGCCACTGTATTTCAGGAAGGGCCTGAAGAACAGCCACAGACAAGGGCCCTGTGGAAGGAGAGCAGGAGGGCTTTGGATGTGTCTATGTTGAAACAGGCCACATAAAGCAACTCTCTAAAGGTCAAACCGTCACAGTCAGATTTTAATCCTTTGTTCACTTCCCATCTGGATTCTCAACTGAATGAACCTCTTGGGTTTAACCAAACATGCATGTAATCCTAGGTAACACGAGTTAAATGCGGACTTGCCCAGAAACAAGTAAACCTTCAAGAGACAAGGTCTAAGCAACAACAGACCTATCCACCACGATAGACAATCCTGTCGACACAGAAATGCACACGACTTGGTGAAAACCAAGCCCCTTGGTGCCAGTGAAATCCAGGGGTTCTCAGGTAGCTGAGACTCAGGCTTAGCCCACCTTTTCAAAAATGCTTTTGAAGACTCAAAAGACAAAAATCTCAAATGGAAAATAATCATTTTTGCTAACAGAAATGTAGAGGCAATAACTAACTATGATTTTTTAAAAATGCTGAGATGCATGTATTTTTTTTTTAAAAAAGCAGCTTTCGAAATATCAACCACAGCATTAAACATTGAAGATAGTACATTCCAAAGTTAATACAGATAAATGGTATATAATGTGATAATGCCACAAAGTTATTCCACCAATGCCTCTAGGCTGATTCTAAACTTGGAAAAAAAATTTTTCTAGTTTATTAGCCAGAGATTTCACTTCTTTTGCTACTTCCCCATGGTTATCCACCTTTGCTTTTTTTTAGTTTTTTTTTTTTAATGCCCCAGGATGTACAGATAATCCCCACATTCCACACCTGGAACTCCCCCCACCCGCAGCAGGTTTTCAAATAAAACCAAACTACAATGACAAGATAATGTTTTACATATAAATCCATAGACATAGGTCAATTAATCCATGATACCACTTTTTCAACACTTCCTTTAGGATTTATGACCGCCACAAAGTCATTTAAAGCCTTGCTTTAAACTCCGCAGACGGGGGTGTGCAGCCGCCAACAGGACCCCGGCGTCTCCTTCCCTTGCACCTTGAGGAGGCCGTAGCTCCCCACCCTTCCCCAGGTCCCTCTGCCAGGAGAAGCACGGTGCCATTTCCTCCCTTCCACAGTGACAAATGTCTTAAGAAGGGGCGTGGCGCCCAGTTCCGTTCCACGCTCCACAGGGAAAAGGGCTTACCCAGAGGGCCTGAGGGGGACAGGCCCAGCTGGTCCCGCTATTGCTCCATTGGCCCCCAAACATTCGGAGACCACACTGCTCTGCCGAAAACCTCCAAAGAGGCCAGTGAGGGCCCAGGTTCAGTCCCAGGACGAGGCCTCCAGGCTGGGACGCAGGGGAGGTTCTGCAAGTGTCAGTCTCTGAAACACAGGCACTTGTGGCAGCCTGATGCTCTGGGTGACTCCAGCCTTCCTGATGCCAAAGAAGTCACCGAAACATCCGCTTCCTCCAGTGCAGAGGTTCTGGTTCCTACTAGACAGAGCCAGTACTCAGAGGGGACATGTATCCAAAATATATGAGTATACACAATCGGGGCTTAAGGTACTGGATGATATCGTATAAACGGCACAATTGGTAGCTTAAAAAAATACTTTCCTATGGTTTAAGGGCATTTTTCCCATCGCTGTCCTTCGGCGGGGAAGTCTCAGCGGGTACCACATCCATCTGAAGTTCCCAGTCTGTCCTCTAACTGGCTATGTACCTTGCGAGTCATATGCAAGTCATATGTCTGTTCTTTAGGCCAGGGAAAGACTGGCTTCTCTCTAAGCACCCTGCCTCTGTAACGTCACGGCCCCCCAGGGCCAATGAATGCAAGCCCAATGTCAAATGAATGCCTGCGCCCCAACCTCAAGCAGCCGAACGGTCAGGTTCCTTGTCCATCTGTTCGCTCTTCAGACGATGGGTTAGTCCAGCCAACGGGGAAACCAGTCCGGTTCACAGGCACACCAGCAGGTGGCGCCGCAGGAAGTGGTCCTTGGCAATTGATGGTGGTTTCCAAAGATGGGAGTTTCGACGGGACTGTCTTAAATAAATAAATCTTTTTTTCTTAATAATGTAAAAAATAAATGATATTTCCCTTTGGCAGTAAATAGCTGATTTGACATTTTGCCTGAAAGCTGTTTGCATGGTGTGTGTGTGTGTGTGTGTGTGTGTGTGTGTGTGTGTTGAGTTTTGCTTTCCTTTAAAGAGACCGTAGCTTCGTTTCATGGTACATCACTGATAATGCATATTATTTCTACTGCTTTAGTGAACCTTTTGCATATTTGTTTGGGGCGGGCCTGCGGACTTCACTTGTGGCCCAGGTAGGCACCCAGGGTGATGCAGGCTCCTACCAGGGCCAGGCTGAGTAGAGTTTTCAGAGACAGCCAGGAGAAGTCAAACAGGGGCCGCACGCTGGGGCCGTACAGTTCCACGAAGGCATCCTGCAAGGGAGAGAGGAGGGAAGAAAAAGAGCATTAGGAAGAGAGAGCCCAGAGCACCAACCTACGGACACGAGGCGTCCTGCCATAGCGGCCAGGGTGCCCTGGAAAGGCGCAGAGGGCAAGGGCAAAGGCTCTTGGCAGGCAGTGGTTCGGAAGCCACTTTTTCACTCCTTCAGTAAGTACTGACTGGGAACTGTTTCTAGGTCAGGCACCTGAGAGATGCAGCACCACGTACGGTAGGCTAAGCGTTCCTACCTCGTGAAGCTTGGTTTAGTGGAGCAGGACACTCGCGCAAAACGAATATCACGTAGCACACTGGGTACTGGAGAGTAAGGAGAAAACGAAAACAGCAAAGAGCTGGGAAACACTGACGGTTTGCAACTTCAGCTAGCATGCCATTCATAAAAATAATAAAATGCAGCAGCATCAGTGACTCCACACTCTTATTGAGCGCTTGCTGTATGCCATGCATTGTGCCAGAAGCCTAACGTTATTTAAAATTCCTCATACCAATCTTAACTGCACTTCCTTCTGTTCTGAAGAAGAAAAAAATGTTTCTGCTTTTTGCAAAAGGTGTCATAAGTCACAGGGCAGCCAGAGAGAGAGAGAGAGAGAGAAAGAGAGAGACTGGCCTAACACAAGCCCTTCATGACCACAGGATGCAATTTTGATGAACGGTCAACTGAGTTCACTTTTAGAAATTTATTTAAAATAACAACTGGACCAACAGATAAGAATTTAGCAGAAAGTCATGTATCATAGTATTGTTTATAATGACAATATAAGCATGTGAGACTCAGAGCTTAAGGGGCATGTGTAATAAGTGGCAGAGCCAGGATTTGAACCCAGAGGCAGAACAGTGCCCTTCACTCTGCTAGTGCCCAGTGTGGCTGACAGCGGCTAGAGGGCTTGGTCTGGCAGGGTGCTGAGCTGGTGGACACAGGGGCATCTTGATTGGTGGTTGCTGAGCCTTGGAATGCAGATGAGGTTCTCCCTGGGAACAGAAGATGTTGGAGGGTTTTTCTCATGGGTGCCTAGACAGGACAACCACAAGCCTGTCTTTAAGTCAAGTCACAAGGTCCACAAAGTACGGGTCAGCAGAGTGTCACTGGACACATGGGTCCTGGGAGAAGATGAGGACTTGTCTTCCACTCCTATTCTGCATCTGAAGTCATAGTGTGTTGTAGCCAAGCTCCCTCTCTGGATGTCTCAGATGCACAAATCTGAATGCTATTGATGCTCATTTCCTAGATTTTGGGAGGATTATATTCCACATTTGGACCCAATGACTATCTGGCCAATTCCCTGAATGAATATTTGGATATGTAAATTAATAAACAAATTCCTTTCCCTCTGTGTGACTTGATCAGGTCTGCAGACATGAAAACCAGATATGCCTCCACCTTGTTCCCAACGACCTTGAATGAAAGCCCACGATTTTATTACAGGACATAGTAACTGCCTTGACTTTGGGAATTGCTGGAGGGAGGAAGTTGTAACAAATTTGAGAGGAGTTTTTAATTTGTGGGGACCGGGTATCATCTCTTTCTCCTCCAAGATCCTGGATACAATGTAGAAGCTTAGCAAATGTTTGTTTATATGTGTCATATTTTAACAAATTTCTTATTTAGGTTGCTTTTAACTTTAGCTCCTATAAACAATATTTTATCTATCTGTTCAGTTGTATTTTTGAAACAAATTCCTAGAAGGAAACTCAGTTGATCATTCATCAAAACCTCATTCCACCATCCTGAAGGGTTGGGGCTGAGCCCTCACTCACCGGCTGCTCTGTGAACCAGAGCATCTTTTACAAGGCAGGCAAGGGTTTATTTAGGGCGGTGGGTGCCACCAAGGGTGATTTTGCGCCCCAGGGGACGTTTGGCAACGTCTGGAAATGGTTTTTGGTTTTCATGCCTTGGGGTGGGGGAGCCACTGGCATCTGGTGGGTGGAGCCCAGGGTTGCTGTCCAATCTCCCACAATGCACAGCATAATCCCTCATGAAGAACTATCCAGACCCAGTTTCACAGAAGCTCTGTGATCAAGGACCAGAGATGCACAGAGGATCCTCCTGTGTATCAACAAGGCTGGCCAACTAGCGCACAGAGTTAAAGATGTCTAAATTTGAGTCCTAGAAGAGCAGGCTGCAAGCATGAGTGAAATACACATCTAGTGCTCTTGGTGTGCATCTAAGGCACCCCCGTGAGCATCTGCAATGCGCAGCCTTCTCCAGACAGAAACTGCCTCCCGCAAGAGCACCCAGGCTGACAGATGCAGCTGCGAGCACCTGCCCTCCTCCTCTCCTGCTTCTCTTGGAGGGAGGCACCGGCAGGGCAAGACCCCCACAGCCCAGCCAGGTCATCCCGTTTCTTCAGGGCACCAGCATGCTGTCTGCACTGAGAACACTGAGGTTGGGCCTTGGATGCTTTGAGTCACCAACAGAGTTTTCTTTGACACAATGGAACATGGACTAAGCCCCGGGCCATCTGATTTCCTGGTTACGGAGGCAACGTGGGAAAGTGGCAGGAGCAGGCACAGACTCTGGGTAACATATGCCCCCAATGTGCCTGGTGCACAGGACTGGGGGCTGAAGAAATTCTGTCCCACATGCCCCAGGCTCCCAGGGCTGGATAATTCCCTTGGGGCTTCACACCAACCAGCGTGCTTCTAATGGACCGCATAAGCCGTCTCCCAAGCACATTATAAAGAAAAATGTCATTTTGGGAGTGAGAAGAGCTAACTCAGTATCTCCTGACCCACAGAATGGGAGCTTAGCAATGTTGCAGCCCAGGGGTCTGGGAAGGGCACTGAACTTGGAGAACAGCCCAGTCAAAAGGCAGGCTGTGATTTTTATGAATTTACAGCCTTGGGCAAATTACCTAACCCTGAGCCTTATTTACTTCCCCAATGACCATAAAATTGGTGGTTGTGAGGATTAATGTTGGTCACTCCAACCCATCTGTCAGCATGGTCCAGAACTGGAACTAGTGAAGCGTTCTCAATGTGTCCCGGAGCCTACCCTCTGGGGACCGGCCTGCTCCCCTCCACCGGCCCTTGCTGCTCCCAGGATGGCTGATTTCTGAAGAAATGACGAGTTAGAACGTGTGCTCCGTGTTCTGGCTGAAGAGGGGAAGTGAGGGAGAGCCCCTCTATACGGTATGAATTATCAGTTGGCAGGGTGAACTGCTTAGCCCTGGAGGTTGTGTCTGGCCCCTGACTTTGCCCTTCTGTGATTCCAGGGCACAAAGGTGACCCTGTGGTTTCAGGACTGAATGTCCCAAAGGCCACTTTCAGAGAGAATCTTCTTGCTTTTTCAAACATCCTGATTAGGGCGATTTCCGAAGTCAGTTTGAACAGCCTGTCATTATTTGTTTAAGTTTGAAAGCCGTTTTAAATAAACACAAGCTCATTTTATGTATTAAAAGCAACAAAGAGGGAAAAGAAAACCTGGGCCGTCGTCACGTGATTCTGACAAAATCCCTGTTCAAACATCTGGGGGGGGGGGGGCTGTGTCCCTTGCTGGTGAGAGTCACCCCACCCCAGGGATGTGCAAGGCTCCCACCTGAGGGTTCCTCTGACCCTTGGCTGTCCCCACCGCAGACAGGAGGCAGCAGGGCTGCAGCTCGGGTGCTCTTTTGACAACTGCTTTACAGACATGAAATTCAGAGGCCAAGGATGGTATCAATCTGAATGTCACCAAAGGTGTCCAGAGGGGGCAAATTCCCAGCCTCAGATCCTTCTATGGGGTTGGAGGGAAGCCAGGTCTGTACCAGGAAGTCCTCAACCCACAAGGGTCCTTGTCCCTCTTGCATCTCTACAGTCATCTTGGTCCTTTCTTGGTCTCTCTCTCTTACACCACCTCCCTCGAGGCAGCCCACCCTCCCAAATGTTCCTTTTCCACTCAGAACCCTTCAAAAAGTGTCATTTAAACTTCATTCCAAGTGAAATGAGATTAAAAAAAAACACAACAATCTGATTGGCAAAAAAGGAAAAGAAGTCACACTAAGAGCTGTAAAGGAGGGGCTGGCTGCGTGGGCCGCCAGGATTGTTTTACATAGTCAGTGGCATCCATGAAAAGGTGAATGCAGAGGCCCTTTGCATTTGATCATGTTTATCAGAAGGCTTAAAAATATGACCTTTACAGGCTGGAGCAGCGGCTCCGCAGTTACAGCGCTTACCTGGCAGGGACGTGGGTTTGAACCCCAGCACCACATACACAACAAAGTGTCAGAGCAAGGAAAGCCACATGAAAAACTAAATAAAACTGACTATCTTTCTCCCTCTCTCTCTCACTTTCCCTCTCTCGCTCTTAAAAAAAAAAAGACTTTTTTATTAGTAATTCCACTTCTAATTATTTATGTTGAAAAATAATAAAATGCACAGGGCATATATAGCAGTAAAACCCTGGAAACGATTTGAACACCTGAAAATCTGATTGGCACATGGATACAAGTGAATACCGCTGTGTTTATGAAATACCCTTTACACCATATTGCAACAGGGCAGTGTACGACAGTCTCCCACTCGACTCCACGCCGCGGTGAACCTCGGCTGGGCCTCTGCTGGAGCTGCAGATATCACCCACGGCTGCTGCGCTTCCGAGTTCTCGGCTTCCAAACCGCCGAGCAGTTCCTTCCCTTGCCAGATCTCCTCCCTGTCCCTGTCCGCGGCTGCTGCACACCCCCGCCACTTTTCTCGCCTTCCTCCACGCCGCTCAGCAGCTAATGCTGCTCTTTTCTACTCTGAGCAGGCTGTGGTATTGGGCATGAGTCTCCAAGCTCCTGTCCACCCACGAACCTCCATCGCCAGGTCCTTCATGCCCCTCTCCATCTTTCGCCCTGACTCAAGTCTTCCCTTGCTTTCGGAATCTTCCTCTACCAACTGTCCCGCTCTCAGCTCCAGTTTGCAGCCTCAACCACATCCTTCCTTCCGTCTGCTCTTCCATGGCATGCATGTGTTCAAACTTCCTAAAACTGTCCATGCTGACCCCAGATCCACCCTAACCATGATTTCATCTCTTTTTCCTTCCTAGTGAGCTACTACTGCTCTCCTTAGCTCCCTTCTCACCCACATCTGAACCCACCGCCTTACTTATTCCTCTTCTGTGACTCTGAGGCCACCCTGCACGGGGGCCACGGACACCTTCCACGTGGCTGGGTCCAATGGGGGCTTTTCAGGTTCCCCATTGGGTGCCTGGCCACCGGTGGTCTGCTAGGACTCCTCTCTCTTCAGGCCTCCTTCTGCCTCCTGAAGGATCTCTTGGCTGTCCCCTTCATGGGCATCTGTCTCCTCCTCCACCTGCCCTGCCCTGATGCCAGGGCTTCTGCCTGGACCATCTTCTCTCTCTGCCAGTCTCCTTCTCTCCCCTCATCTTAGGTGTTGTCCCTATATGGAGCTCCACATTCCACTCAAACTACCAGATTTCCATTCCAGCCTCTTTCTAAGATGTCCCACAGGAAGTTACACTTGCGGCCAGGTGACCCTCGCTGCCAGCCCCCCCTCCTGCTTTCCTTACGCTCATGCCTTTCATAACCCATGCCCTGAGAGTGCTCCTGATGTTTCCTTCTTCCTCATCCCTGTTCATTCATCAGTAAATCCCACTGCTGTAGGTTGGGACCCCAGACCCTAAAACACATTGAGTGTAAGTGGTTTATTTGGGAGGGGATGTAGGACACTGTGGCAGAGGAGTGGGGAAGTGACAAGAAGAGGGGAAGCAGCCGCAGGAATCTCCACGCCCAGCAAGTCCCTGCTGCTGGTACTGCTGAGTGACCCTGCTGCATAAGTGTGGGGCCGGTGCAGGACATGCACCTGGTATCACCCGCAGAGGGGCACCTGCCATCACTGCTGATGGCTGCTCCTGTGTAGGCATCGCTACCCCAGCTCTTCCAGCCCCAGCTGGAGTCAAGTGAGTGAGCACTGCAGGGCAGGGCAAGGGACCTAATGGGGAGGGGGGGGCACCCCTGGGGAAGGACAGCACTGTCCACCAGGCCGGGGAGTGGTGATTCTCAGACACCAGACCTGGCTCTGAGCAAAAGCGGAAGCAAGCGCACGCGAGGAAGTGAGGACTTTTTTCTACCTGAATAAAACAGCTGGGGAGGAAGTGACTCCACTTCCCCGTATCATCGGCTGGGCAGGATTTCCTCTGCAGCCACATTGTGCTGAATGAGCCTTGAGGGTTCCGGCTGCAGAACAGGGTGGCTCGGGCAGTTGCCTGCTTGCTTCTGTCCCCTGTGACTCTTCCTCTTGCACCCCCCCCCTCTTTGCTCCCAAAATATTGATTCCAGGTTTAAGGGAAAAGGAAAGGGAAAAAATAACCCTTGAGCACATAACTGAAGGCCACACAGCTGTCCAGCCTGGAGGTGGCCAGGAGAAGCTCCAGGCGTGAGAAGCACCTCTCCCCCACCCTGGGCTTCCACTGGGAACTCCCAAAGCCTCCTGCAGTGGATGGGACTGACAGGAGGAACTCTGGGCCCAGGGGAGGGGCTAGTTGAATCATAGGCCAACATACAATGAAACCCAACCTAAGCGTCATTTGGATGTAACTAGAAACCTGTTGGATAAATGGCAGAGATGAAAAGCCTAATCAAAACAAAAACAAAACTGCCTACCATGGTTGGTCCAGAGAAGTTTTGGTATACTGTGTTATGCAAATTTAGCTGAGCATGCAAATAAGGCTGAGGACCTGGAGCCAGGGAGGTTGAGAAGTGAGAAGCCCAAATGGCTGCTTCCTTTCGTGAGCAGGCCACAGTTGTAAAATCATTTGCAAAGCTCCAGAGAATTTGCAGCCACAGGGCCAGATCAAAGGATGCCTGGCCATGCCCACCTGCTAGGAGAACTGAGCCCAGAGCTGCTCTGTCCCCAGGGCAGTGTCAGAGGATTCCTTAGCCTGGTGACCACCTGGCTGGGCAGGAGGTGCTACCCAGACAGAAGCAAAGAGACAAATCCCCAAGGCTGCAGGAGCTATTCAAACACTGCAGAGAGGGTGACCCCACCACCTGCAGGCTCAGGTCCCTCGGGCAAGGTGACCAGTGAGGACTGCAAAAGACATGTATGGAAATGGGCAAAGAGACGCATTTACAGCCCACCGTGCTAAGACATGTTGGTCACTGCACTCTGATTCTCCAGGCTGGAATGATCGGCCTCAACAAGAGGGATGGAGGCCCATCAATCCCAGCCTGAAATCTCATTTCCGCTTGCTCATTCATCCACTCACCACACAGACTTTTGTGAGGCACTGGGGAGTCCCGAAGTTAAACAGGACACCAGTCTGGCCTGCAATACCTGCTCACAAATATTCTAGTGCTTCACAGTAGCTCTCAGGGGCATGAGCATTTTCTTAGTCCATTAAACCCTCCGTGTGTGCGGACACTGTCATCCCGCAGGGCCCTGGGCGGGAATGGGGTCAGCCATGCTGCTGCCCCACTGGGGAGCGGAGGCCCAGACAGGCACTGTCCCAGGGCCTCACACTGAGGCCTTGGTCACCTGCCCACCAGTGTTCTGGCTTCAGAACAAAGTTTCTTTCTTTTTCTTCCTTACCTTCCGCATTCCACTGCCTTCTTTTGGGTAAAGCCCTGTGTTTTCTGGCACTCAGACCTTTCTTGCTTTGGGCTTAGGATATTTCACTGTTTAGGGGAGAATATCACTTTAGGATATGTGTTGAGTATGGAAGGATGTGGAGTAAAAAAATTATTACAACTCACTGAGTAAAAGACAACCAGCCCAACTGAGAAATGGGTGAAGCATTTGCGTAGAGGCCAGAAAGTGCACGAAGAAATGCTCAAGATCATTAGTCATGAGGGAAATGGAATCAAAACCATGAAATGCCACTTCAGACTGGCTGATAAGGGTTAAAATTTTTGAAAAATGGACAATAACAAGGGTTGGCAAGAATGTAGAGAAATTGGAACCCTCACGTTGATAAAATGGTGCAGTTACTTATAAAAAAGTTTGATGATTCTCTGAAACCTTGAAAACAGAGTTACCACATGACCCAACAGTTCAATTCCTGGATATCTGCCCAAAGTAATTAAAAATATATGTTCACACAAAAACGTGTACATTAATATTCATATCATTGTTATGCATAATAGCTAAAAAAGTGGAATGACCCAAATATTCCTTAATTGGATAAAAGGCCTAACAAAATGGTCTGTCCATATGATAGAATATTATTCAGCCATAAAAAAAGAATGAAGCACTGAAAGTTGCTGTACCTGTCCATGAACCCTGAAAACATGCTGAATGAAAGAAACCCAACTCAGACGGTCATGAACTGCACAATACCACGTACACAAAGTGTCCAGAATAGGTCAGACTATAGAGACAGAAAACAGAGGAGTGGTTGCCAGAGCTGGGGAAAGTCAGGATTAGTAGCCACTGCCAATTGGCACAGGGCTTCTTTTGGAAGTGGTAAACAAATTCTGGAGTTAGGTAATGGTGATGATTTTACAATCTTGCTCAGAACCAATGAACTGATCACTTCAAATCTCCATTTAAAAACCTTACTTATATTTCTTACACTCTATGAAGGGGATAAACCATTTCTACACTACCCGTAACTGGACAGAAGTACTAGCTTATTCAGGAAGCCCTGTGCACAAGCACATGGGGGAAAGGGGTCCTTTGGTTAGAAACTTCACATTACGGCCATCCTCAAATAAAAAGCAAAAATCAAACAATGAAAAGGAAAGCTCAGGTGGCGGTACGGTGCTCTGGGTGAGAAGCTGGCGGGCTGAGCCTTGCTGGGCACTCCTCGCAAGGGGAGCCGCTCTCTTTGCCTCCTGGGCCGTAGTTGTCCTTCATTTGAAAACTGCTCTGCCTTCAGGGCTCACGCTGTGAGTCTCTGGGATGTGACCTGGGAGTGCTGATGTCAGGAATTGGGCTTTCACCATGGCCACAGAGGAGGAGCCCCAGCGTCCTTTCAGAGTGGTCAGTCTGGGCCATACTCTGCCTTACAGTCCTCCTTTCACCCCCACCCATACCTAGCCTCATAACTGCCCATGCTGGGTCCCTCTGCTGGCCTTCTGCAGTCACACTGCTGTGCCCCTGAGGTGTCTCTGTGCTAACAGTCTCTCTACTTTTACTCACCCCACACCCCATGTTCCTACAGAGCCCCCTCCTTTCATGACATTTTAAAAAAAGAAATGGGGACTCATTGTGTTGTCCAGGTTGGTCTTGAACTCCTGGCCTCAAGTGATCCTCCTGCCTCAGCCTCCCAAGTTGCTAGGACTAGAGGTGAGCAACATCATGCCTGGCTCTCATGCCAATTTTAATCAGAACTAGAGAAGCCATTGTGCCCCAGAGAGGAAAGTAGGTGGGAAGCTTGCTTATCCTCAGTGGCAAGAAGGGCTCTCCATTGCTGTGTGCAGATCACAGGAAGAGACCTGCCAGCTGTCTTTCTTGGGATCTGGAGTTACAGGTGTGGTCACCCTCTTTACCTGCTCACCTGCGTCCACTCCAGTCTATACCTGTGAGCCTGAACTCAATCACTGTGTGCTCTGTGTGACTGCAATGAGGCTCCAGGGCAGTGCTCTCCCTGGAAGTCTCTGTTTGCACCTGGCATCTGGTGCCCTGCTGTGCCTGCTCTGTGACCTTCTTTCTGCGTGTTGCACGCCAAGCCTACCTACCTCTGTCTGCCCCTGCAAGAGTTAATTCACGAAAATATGCCAGAAATGGGAACTGAAAGCAGAGGCTTGTGAAGTTCTGCAGCCTGGCCTAATCTCTGTCATCAGAAGGGTGCTGCTGGGGGTGCAGGGGAGGGGGCTCCTCATTGATTAAACCTGTAGGGCCAGAGCCACCCCCCACCCCGATTGCTTGATTCGCACTTGCTTAAATCAACAAGTGTTGACTGAGGTCGGTGGTGGTGGGGAGGACAAAGAGCCTTCGTTTCCTAATAGGAACTTGCTGAAAGTGTCCTCAGTCGTGGAGGGGGACAGGTCGGAGTGAAAAGATCAAAGCAGAAGGCATCTGAGTTGGCAGCACCTGCAGCCATGTCTTAGATCTGAGATGTGCTTTTCAGGTCTGGTGGGGGAATCAGGCTGTGTCTCTCTGGAATTTCCAAGCTGCCTTGGCTCCAGAGCTCTGGCCTTGATGACCAACTGCAGACCCAGACATCTGCGGAGCTCAGATTTGCCCCGCAAGGTGCTGGTGTTGCTGGTCTCAGTCTGAAGCGTGTACTGTACTGCAACCTCACAGTCTACCAAGCCCCACCCCAAAGCACCCCACATCACAGCAAGCCTCAGCCTACTCCCAGCTCCCAAATTCCATAGCCTAGTAAGCCATTTGCTCTGTAATGACCAAATGACCAAGAGGATCCTGAGCAGCCCGTGGGGAAAGCTTGGACCCAGAGGAGAAGAGCAATCACATGCTCTGTGCTCAGGGGGAGGGGCCGCCGCACCATGGTGAACTCTTGGTGTGCTCCATGTGGGTGTGTTAAGGAAAATCTGCTTTCATTTTGTAGTTTATGATTTAGTTCAGTTCACCTGGAAAGACTCAACATGAATAAAACCAGATGCATTTCAAGGCACACCGCCTGGCTCTTTGACAATCCACTTCCTTCCTCGTCAGACAGTCTTCCTGTGCCCAGAAAGGACAGCAGATCCCTCTATCACAAGGAGAAGGCAATGTCTTCATCAATGACAACAGCTGTTAGGACTGGACTGCAAGTGTCCAGCGAGGTCAGGGTGCAGCTCTGGATTCAGATTCATTAATGCATGGACAGATGTGTTGGAGTGGCCTCTCCGAACAGATGTGCAATGAGGTCTCCCTCGATATGCTTCCTGCTGCCAGAACTGTATGGCCATGCACACAGAGAGGGGCGGGGGGAGGGAGGGAGAGATCCTGAAAGCAATCACATCACGGATGAGCTTTAAATGAGAGAAGGGGCTGAAGAATCTTCCATCAGCAAAACCTCCAGGGGGGCAGTTGACAGCTGGCTGACCTGACACAGAGACACTCTCCCGGTGAAGTGAGCCTGCTGTGGACCTGAGCAAGGTCGGAAAACCACACATGCCCACCGCACAAGGCCCATCAGCGTTGTTAGCAAAGGGCACTTTAAACAAGCGCGTCCAGACCCTGGGGAGCTTGACTCAGCATGGGACAGTCACATTAGCAGCTCACAGGGGGCCTGTGGGACCTTGCCTGCAGGTGCCCATGCATTTGCTGGCTGGACAGGAAATAGGGTTTAATCACGCCACTGGGCCTTTGCACACTGACCACTCCAGGGGCAAAAGGGCAGGGGTAGATGCTGGCAGGTCAGGGGTCGGTGCCTATGTCTCTTCCTACTTGTGATCCTATTGCACCCGCCGCTGCTAAAATCCCGCTGTCGGATTGCCTGCGTAGCATTCAAGGATGCAAACATTTGCTGAGTGCATGCACTGTGCACGGGGAGTCAAGTGGCCATGGCTCTGTGTGACAATGAACTCCTCAAGGCAGGACTGAGATCATACGCATCACAAAAATCCAGCACTCAATGAACACCATTCCAATGGGATGGCTCAGAGAGGTTCACCCCTAAGGTCAAGTTCAAGTTTGAATGGGCGTAAGCTTCAGCAAGGACATTAGGTATGGGAAATTGCTACATCCACCAAGCCCCCTGGAGAATCTTGGATCCACAAGGTGCTCTTCATGTAGAAACCGGAGCAGCTGTGGCTAGATCTTCTCTCAGGAGTGTGCCCCATTCCTCTCACTTCGAGCCGTCCTCTGGACGTAGCTGAATCAAGCACGGTCACAGCAGTCAAACTACTTGTCCAAGCATTTATTCAGTGTCTACTTCTAGCCAGACACTAAAGCTGAGCTGAGTTAAGGGACTCCATCAGAGAGTCCCAGGATTTGCCCAAAGCCACACAGTCTACGGTAGCAAAGGTGAGATTTGAGTCTTAGACTGTACAACTCCCACACACGGGCTTTTTCAACTACACTTAACTTCTCCTCTCAGAGGCAGACAGATGTACAAGACCCAGTCCTTGGAGAGAGCAATAAATGGGAAAAGTTAAACAGGAAGTCCCCAAGAGTGAAAGGGAAGGATGAATAAATGCGTCAAGAGTTTTAAAGATGGGCTGGAGAGGACAAAAGGGAAGACACACTAAGCTTTAAGGACTAGAGGAAGAAAAACGGGATGGTGTTTCAGGGCATGGAATTAGTGTGGGACTCTGGGGCCACCCTGTGCAGGTGCCAAAGCCAGCTGATATATGCAAGCAGGAGCAAGTCAGAGTGAACAGGGCTGGATTGTCAAAAAGAAGACCCTGTGACCACAAGAGACCACAAGTCACAAGAACCTCCTTACTCCACCTGCCTTGGGTGCTCTGTAGAACTCGATCCCATGGGAACATGTGGCACACTTGTCCGGCGGATCTATACAGCACACCATCTCAGGAGTATTTTAAAACAAATCCCAAGGGAAGAATTCTTTCCATATGGAAAAGCACTCCTGTTTACAGGGTGCTCTGGAATTCCCAAGGAACTCCAGAGTGTGAAGGGGAATAGTTTCCCTAAGTCACAAGAACAAATCCAGCCTGAGGCCTGGTGAGGATATTCCCATGTGTGGCCCAGTTCACCCTGGCAACTGGACTTCGTGCTCAGTGGGGTCCACCGAATTGTGTCCAAGATGTGCATGATCAAGGACAGCCCGCCAGCCATGCTGGCCCCATGCTCCTGCTCCCTGGGCCTTTGGTCCAGCCAGCAATGCTGTGGTGTTTCTCCTGTAGGTGTCTCTCATTGCCCCTCATGACCAGTGACTG